>JADLZN010001500.1:0-210635 GCA_018155175.1 Sinocyclocheilus anophthalmus | reverse complement strand
TTTAATTGTATTTTTTTTTTTTTTTTTTTTTTTTTTGTGTTTTTTTTTTTTTTTTTTTTGCTTGTATGGGTATGTGCACTTGGCGAGGTCGTAATATTCGACCCTGCAACCCCAATGCTGATGATAGATTTGGACTATTAGAAGTATTCATTGCAACATGTTATGCGAATGAGAGATAGCTGTTAATGTATTTGTCTTCTTATTTTGTTTGTGTTGCATTGAAGCAATGCAAGAGATCTCATATTTTATCACATCGCATGCCATTTTCTCAAATAACAACCACTAACATGAAAAGAAAAGAGGGAAAAGTGCACTGACACAGGGTATTCCTTAGTTGCAGCGAAGGTCTGCACGCACCCCCACCCTTTCACTTCTCAGCGGCACCCACAGAAGGCAGAAAGGCTTTCTGACATTGCCCTACATTCAGCTGACTGATCCCACACACACAGTATTCTGTCACAAATAATCATTACAGCCGCACCCGTGCCCCGCACACACACCCTCTTTCTTCTGTCCACTGTATTAATATGAAGATTTCAACTTCTCATCTCACTGGGAGCATGTTCAAGCACCCTCCACATCAAAAATCAGATACATACACCACACACACACACACACACACACACACAGACAGTCTAGCGCTATACACAAACACCTCTATTAGCAGTGGCAACGTTTTCAGATCTTCTCTTTCTTGCTGGCGCTGAATTGCAGACTAACGGAAGCCCTACTTATTAGACGGACTGTTGCACGGCCATCCATACATCATCCATACATCACACACAATTTATGTGCTTTCCTTGTTCCGTATCCCTTGTTCTCTTCATACACATCATGTGTCCCGTGCAGTTCTGCTAAATGTGGTAAAGCTTCTAAAGAATGCCACCCGACGCTGCCTGACTGCCTCTGTAGCGAGACCCAGGTCACCCGGGTAGTCTACTTTACATTATTCCTGCTACAAACATTCTGTTGCACCGGTAAATATGCCATTAGGGAGCCAGATAAGTCTTAATGGCATATTACCGTTTTGGCACACAGAATGTTGTAAGCAAGGGAATACAATGACGACCTTTTTTTTTTTCTTCTTGCGTGACATGGGAACTCGCTACAAGCAGGCCTAGCAGCGCATCGGGTGGCATTCTTTAGAATTAGATTTTTAGACCACACTTAGGCAGAAAGCAAGGCACCACTGATGTGTTAGCGAGGAAACCAGGGTCTTTAACTGGGATTAGAAAGAAGCACATAAATGTGTGTGATGGAGCGGATGGTTTAGGTATGGCCTCTTCATGGGCGTTGCGCACCCGCACGTTCTAAGAAGTAGGGATTATCTCGTATTTATTCTGACGACAATTAAGCGCCAAGAAGACAAGGATTACGATCTTGAAAAAGATGATCACTCTAATAGAGGTGGTTTGTTATTGCAGCTCGGACTGGTCTGTGTGTGTGTGTGTGTCGTGGGTGTGTGTGTGTGTGTATGTCTCTGTGTTTTGATTGGGAGGGTGCTTGAACATGCTCCCAGTTGAAAGTTGAAATCTTCAATATTTAATACAGTGGGAAAGAAAGAGGGTGTGTGTGCGGGGCACGGGTGCGGCTGTAATGATTATTTGTGACAGAATACTGTGTGTGTGGGATCAGTCAATCTCCCTTCTCCTTTCCCCCCAGCTGAATGTAGGGCAATGTCAGAAAGCCTTTCTGCCTTCTGTGGGTGCCGCTGAGAAGTGAAAGGGTGGGGGTGCGTGCAGACCTTCGCTGCAACTAAGGAATACCCTGTGTCAGTGCACTTTTCCCTCTTTTCTTTTCATGTTAGTGGTTGTTATTTGAGAAAATGGCATGCGATGTGATAAAATATGAGATCTCTTGCATTGCTTCAATGCAACACAAACAAAATAAGAAGACAAATACATTAACAGCTATCTCTCATTCGCATAACATGTTGCAATGAATACTTCTAATAGTCCAAATCTAATAATAATTGGTTGCAGGGTCGAATATTAAGACTCGCCAAGTGGCAAATACAATTACAATTAAAGCTGCAAGCAGCGATGAAAAGGCCCTCGCACCCGGGCTCTCTTTCTTCTTCCTCTCTTTTTTCTCTCCCTCTCTCCTTTCCCCCCCCTTGCCTTTTCTTTTCCCCTTTCACTCCCTTTTTTCTCCACTTCTTTCTTCCTTCCTCCTTCCTCTTTCTTACCAACACCGGTGCCTTAGGACAAGGGGATACGGTGGGACACATATGCATTTAAGTGGGTAAAATGTCAGAAAATGCTCAAAGTCTTCTAAGTGCCAAAAACTCCTGCTGCAGCTGGTGGGTTAGACTATAATGGAATATTGGAAGTCTCTACAAAACATGTGAGATTGGGGAAGCATCGGAAGTGTATTGGTTGAGTTGACAACACTTCCTTTTCCATGGCCACAACATCGAACTTGGTAGACCACACAATGACACAAATTTGCCAAGAAAAATTGGAATAACTGACTCATGTGGGTTTCGGATTTGCTCCACGATATTTTTTGTAGGTATTGGGGTTACATTGGTCTGTACACACACATTTTGTACCATGCTACCAATTTGCACCCCCACCCACTTCTGAAAACCATTATGCTATAGCAGGACGTACAGTTTCACCACTTCTGGCGTGTGTGCAAATTTTTATGGTTTTCAAGCATGTACTGTATATGCCCTGAAAAATGCAATTCATTTTGGATAATAATAATAATAATAAACATAATAATAAAAGCTCTGGCCCTAAATAGACTTTAGCACATAAATGAAACACTCACCAGTGGCTGGTAACTGTAAAGAAATCCAACATACAATGTATAAATTACTTGAGGTATGTATATATGCTACCATCCATTCAACAGTTGCGGGCAATTTTTTATCTATATAAATTAAAACTTTTATTCAGTATGTCCGCATTGAATTGATCAAAAGTGACCCTGGAGACATTTACATTGTTACAAATATTTTTATTTCACTAATGACGTTGTTTAAAGAAATATAAACCCCTAAAGAATTTTAAATGTGCTCACTACCTCACACCTATATAAGCATTTTGTAATATAAGCAACTGTGAAATATGAACGTACTAAAATCTTTTCAACATTTTGATAATATTATAAATAAGTTACGTGAGCACAAATGAGCATACTATTTATGGACAGGACAGCTAACTGAAAACTGCAGAGAAGAATATAGCTTTGACCTCACAGGAATTTTAAATTAACATTTTAAAATATCATTAAAAATAGAAACCACCGTTATTTAAATAATAACCAGACTTAACTAGCAGAATACCCTTCCCCCCCCCCCGAAAAGATTAAAAAAGTCTTACTGATCCCAATCTTTTGAACAGTAGTGTATATATTAAATTACCATAATAATTGTATTAGAAATTATGTAAAATGCTGTTCCCACTACCTTACTTTTGAACCCGGGCAGGTTCTATTGTTTCTCTCTATCCTTACCTTCATATTTTTTGTAGTAACTTAGCTTCATCAAAGAACACGTTTATTATAAAGAACTAGTGAAATATTCAGATATGTTTGATACATATATAGGTTCTTCACATCGGCTTATCTGTTAAAAGAGGAAAAGTGAAGCCTTTTTATGTTCTTTGAAGTATACCGGTACACAGACGGTTCTCTAAAGAACAATAGAAATACGTTTATTCTACACTGGCATCAGGCTGCAAAAACCTTTTGCAATCTGCATTTTTTAAAGAGTATGAATATGAATAACACACAACAGGGCATATAACGGGCACAGAACACAGTGTTTTACGCCCATAAGAGAGAGGAGAGTGTTGTATTGCAGGGATAGAGGTCAGAGACACAAATCCAAAAGGCTTCCAATGCACAAGGACTCACACAGCAACCATGGGAATGAAGGCTACTGGGGTTCAAGGTCAATGCTAGAATAGAGGCCTGATGTTGCATTGTCTGTTTTGCCCTCACACATATTACTCACACACATATGAAAACATACACATTAGCACACCACTACCAACAGAAGTCATCGGCACCCCCACAAGTGCAGGTCTGTTTGTGTGCGACACAAAACCAACAAAAGTAGCAGCTCTGTGTGTGTGTATGTATGTGCATGTGTGTGGGCACATTCACATGTGCAAACTTACTCGTCCTATAGAAACAAACAGCCCTCTGAACTTTACACAGAGGCACCTAAATACCGCAAAGCACTTGTTGTGCTCTGTCCAGACCCCAAGCTCGGAGCTCGCCCTGGCCAGCACCGCTGTGAGGAAAATGCTCTACAGGGGGGGGGGGGGGGGGACCACGTGAAAAGAAAGACTCTTGGCCCAAAGCTGAGGCATCCGAGACGTCGTGATTAGCTCCTTTGGGGCAGGTCTGTGAGCATCTCTTGCGCCTACACCAAAGAAAGGCCATCTAATGAATTATTTTCACATCCAAGCTTGCCCAAAAGACTTTTCATGAGAACGCCGACACCAACCTAGTTTGGTGGTCTCCCTGTGCAACCGCCGACAGCCCTACATGACTACGAAACCGCTCTCCCTTGAACATATGTCCCTGACTTTTCGCCGGACCCCGCGTAAGCACTTTCTCGTATGCCTGGTTATCCGTCTGCTTCAAGACACCAGGGGGTTTACCGAGACAGGGGGACGAGACTGTTGGGCCTGTATGAAAATGCTACCATTTTTTTATTTATTTGTTTGTTCATTCATTCATTACAAATTATACTGGTATAAATGATATTGTGAGTTTGAGAATGTCTTAGGGGCCATTCACACAGAACGTGAGAGAGGATAGTGAAATAAAAAGAAAGTGCAAGGTCTAGAGATGCATTTTTTAAAAGTTGAACTTCTTTTAACTGAGTGTTGTGTTTTCACATTGAGCAACCTGTCCGTGGAAATGCGGCAAGCGCAGTGGTCCCAGTGGTAATTCTGAACAGTTTTCATAGAAAAATAACTATGCAAAACAGTGCAGTCGGCAAGTGTCTGTCTTTGCTTAAATGATAGCCAGCACTCAAGAATCATGAACCATATACCAGTTGTGTCACAGCCCGGAATGATCTGCTCTCCACTCCACTGATTGAGAAGACGCGAAGCTGGAAACATGCTATTTACTTTGATTAGTGTCCAGGTTTAATTAGAGTCGCTGATCAGATTTGGGAACAAATTATCTCCGTGACTTGGAACCCAATTGTATGATTCACGAATCTTTATGCTGACACACACTTTTGGTGGGACAGATAAAGAACAAGCGGTCATACAGGTTTGCAATGGCATGAGGGGGAGTAAATGTGGAAATGACAAAATTTTGCCGTCGCGCACCATTTGCGGTGACAATATTCTCTTAAGGGATCAATAAAAACACAATCTTTAACACAAGGTGCACATTGCATTTCGTATCCTCGAACTCCCACAGGTCCCCATTCAACTGCGAGGAGAGATACTTAGTTCACTTAGTTGGCCTGTTCATCAAGATGTCCTCTCTGTAAGGACAAGGGGGTCCAAGACTCTCTGTGGTTTGAATCTTTTTGTTTCCATCAGTCTGGGAATGTCCCAGCAATGTTGTCCTTGTCCCACTGCCCAGGGCCCCGTAACTGAGCCCGGCCGAAGAGAATGGGCCCACTTTGTTGCCACACAGCAGGCTCGGGCAGTACCTATTCTGCTCCCCAAACTGTCATGCATAACAACTTTATTGTTGACTCAGATGGGAGCTGAAAGCAAAGAATAGGGCAAGGGAATGAAAGATGAGGGGGAGTGGGAGAAATCTTCTCTTCGAGCAACTAACTTTTATTGCAATTAATTTTTGGGTTTTCAAACTGACGCTCAAGATTTACAAATCTAGATTTGAGATATTGTCACATCACTGTGGTCAACTTAGTATAAAACTGCAACTCTGTCTAATTGGGTTTTGCTATTCTATAATATATCAAATTAATATATTACCTAGTAGATATATAGATAGATAGATAGATAGATAGATAGATAGATAGCTAGAAATAGTCAGAATTTCGGTTTGATTAAAATCATTCAAATCTCTTAAATCCCACTCCCAGCAGCGAAGGTAGTAGTGAACTGTCAAACTGTCATAGTATTGTAGTAACCTGGGTACATTGAAAGTAGATGTAAAGTAGGTGATATGTCAAGCTCTCAAGTCTAGTTTCAAGTTAGGGGTTGACGTTGAAAATCACTCACTCGCACAGCCCAAAAATATACTAGGACTATATGGAGAAAACTTCAGTACTTCCACTCAGTTTTGACTGTAGGAGCTCGTCCTTTAGTTTTTTTTTTTTTTTTGGATTGAACATCATGTGTTAACTATCAGAGGATTTAGAGCCAGGATTAAAAAATCCCGCACTATGCACGGCATTATCTGTGTTGCGGAAGGAGATGAAATTACCGACCAGTTATGCTAGTCTGAATTTCAATTTAGGTATTTAAACTAGCTGGTTTTAAGCCTGGTAGGTACACCAACGTACCAGCAACCCCTGTTGAGAACAAGCAGACTCACAATGTACATATTAATCATTTCTGATTTCCAACTTTCTGAATTAACAAAGAAACACATTCTAGTATGCATTAGTATAGAAAAGGTAAAAGTGAATTGTGTGCGAGAGGGGGAATAGGAACCGAGGGGAGTGGTCTGTCCAGGCTACAGGCTCGAGAGAAGAACTAGCCAATAGCTGAGAAAACTCAACAAAAGGCCATCTCTATCCATTGTGCTAGGGCTGGATTTCCCACGAGAGGCCCGTCTGCTTGAAAAGGGGAGTGTATCAGTTTCTCCTGACATGGATGTTTATTCATTCTGTGGCCAACTGCACTGCCAGCTCAAAAGGATTCACCTTACCGTTTTGATGTGTATGAACACACACACTTTTTGGGGGGAGATAGGTGAAAAAGAAAAACACTGGCACATGGAGAGACTAGTGTGAGCTGTGTGAATAGGCATGTCCGCCCTCACAGTGACAGTGTTTGTGACAGTATCATGGTTGCTTGTCTGGACTTAGCTTTTGGTGTGAAGTGAGCCACCATTTTGTAGTGCAGGATTTCAGAATCCTGTTGGAAGTAAACCTTTACTGCTGATTCCATTGAACTACTAAGTTGTTTGTAGTTAGCAGTGTTGCAGCAGCAGGTTCAGATTAAGATATAATTATGATTATACCCTTAGTGATATTCAGTTATTTGTGAGTTGAGTTAAATATGTATGGATTTTGGACTTTCTAATCATGCCAATTTTCTACATGTAACATTTAATTGCATTGAATAGCAAAATAGTGTTTTACAAAATATCAAAATAGTGTCAAACCATTTCTGATGACAACTTCCCAACTTCCTGTAAACTGTTGATTTAAAAAATCCAATTCATTCAAGATATTCAATGTATTCAACATTTCCTTGGAAGCAAACCCATGACCTTGAGGTTGCTAGCATCATGTGAGCTACAGGGACTTGAGGGACCTGACAAAAGGCCAACATCTGCTAGTTATTATTGACAGAAATTTTCTTCTAATCAGATTTGTCAGACTGTTCTTTAATACGCATAGGCTAACAGTGCTTCCTTTAGTAAAGATCATATTTCTTCAAGGGGACTGTCCAATTCAATGGACTAGTTGTTTTGGGTAAAACATCTTCCAGTTGAGTTTTTGTTGGTAGAGGAGAAGGGTAAAATAAAGATATAATAAGTTATCATTCGCTATTCACTTACAGAATGTGTGAATTATTTTAGAGTATTATTAGAACTGAAGTCCCATGACTATGTAAGCAAACATCTCGGTTTGTCTTTTTGTGGCGGGTAACTTACTAACTGGCATTAGGCTATGGAGTTGAAAGGGTCCCGCTTTTATTCCCCAGTTAACATTATTCAGGAACAGGGCACATGTAAAGTATTACTTTATTCCCACTCTACATACTCTTGGATCTTATTAGCCGATAAGTCTAGACAATTCCCTTATTTCTTTAGCCATCCAGGTTTAACAGCTTTAGACTGTGAGGTAGATTAGTCAAAACAAACTTGGCAAACTGAAACCGTCTCATTTCTGGAGCACCATTATCGTCTAAAATATCTCAACACTCAGCTTCTCCTCTCCCTCTTGACCCTTTGTTAGACAATCGGAACCTGTGGACCCGGTTGCCATGTTCAGTCTTGGTTTCAATGGCTCCATTGTTGTGTTGTAACTAGACGCCAGATCTTGTTGTTTGATCCACTCTTCTGAAAACTTTTCTCTTCCTTTTTGTTAACCACTGGATCAGCTGAGAAGGTCAAGGAACATTGTCTTTTGTTGTGCAGACTCTTCCTGTATCTTCTCCTTTTTGGGAAAAAAGAAAAAGTGGTTTGGTATGAATTGCACTTAAAACGTTAACTCATTTTTCCACTTGACTAAGTTGTCTGTTCTCTGCAGCTCCCTAAAGCTGGTTGGCAATTATTGACACCTTACATTACATTTTAGGCATTAGCAGACGTTTATCCACAAAGCGACTTAAAATGAGGACAGAAAATAGCACAAAACTAACAAAAGATTTTTGTTATGTTTTTTGTTTTTTAAAAAAAGAATAAAAAAAGAAAAAAAAAAAAAAAAATCAAAGTAGATTAAAATATTACTAGAAAAGTGTTAGAGTTAGAGGGACAAATAAAGGTGGAACAGATGTGTTTTAGTTGTTTCTTGAAGATGGCTAAGGACTTAGCTGTTCGGATTGATTTGGCAGGTCATTCCACCATATGGAACAGTTAATGAAAAAGTCTGTGAAAGTAAATTTGTGCCTCTTTGAGATGGCACAATAAAACAACGTTCACTTGCAGAATGCAAGCTTATAGAGAGCACATAACTCTGAAGTAATGAAATTAGGTAAATGGGTGCAGAGCCAGTGATGGTTTTGTAAGCAAACATCAATGCCTTGAATTTAATGCAAGCAGCTATTGGTAGCCAGTGCAAATTGATGAACAGAGGTGTGACATGCGTTATTTTCGGCTCATTAAAGATTAAACTTGCAGCGGCATTTTGGATTAATTGTAGAGGTTTGATAGAAGTGGCTGGAAGACTTGCCAAGAGAGCATTGCAATAGTCCAGGCTGGACAGAAACAATAGATTGAACAAGGAGTTGTGTTGCATGTTCTGAAAGAAAGGGCATGATCTTCCTAATGTTGTATAAAGAAAATCTGCAGGACCGAGCAGTTTTAGCAATGTGGCCTGAGAAACTCAGCTGATCATCAATCACAACTCCAAGGTTTCTAGCTGTTTTTGAACGAATTATGGTTGATGAGCCACTGGATGGTGAAATTGTGATGAATTGATGGGTTTGTTGAAACACAAGCAGTTCTGTCTTAGCCAGGTTGGGTTGAAGGTGATGGTCCGTCATCCAACAAGAATGTCTGTTAGACAAGCTGAGATGCGAGCAGCTATCTTGGGATCATCAGGATGGAATGAGAGGTAAGAGTTGAGTGTCATCAGCATAGCAGTGATATGAAAAGCCATGTTTATGAATGACAGAACCTAATGATACTATGTAGACAGAGAAGAGAAGTGGTCAAAGAACTGAGCCCTGAGGCACCCCAGTAGATAGATGTTGCGACTTGGACACCTCACCTCACCTCTCCAAGATACCTTGAAGGTCCTATCTGAGAGGTAAGACTCAAAACACTGGCGTGCGGTTCCTGAGATGCCATTTTCCAATAGGTTTGACAGGAGAATCTGGTGGTTACGTCCATCTAAACAACGCAGCGGCCGGACAGATTTAGCAAAATAAGTATAGAAGATTTTGCCGCTCTTGCCGGTCTTAGGGCTTCAACAAAATTTAAAGGCACCAGGCCTTTTAGTCTCGGTCGAATGTCCACTTCTGAAGTCAGATTGGTTGCTGTCCAGGAGGTTGTTCTTTGTGAGAAAGGCTGAGACTTGGTTGAACACAACTCGTTCAAGTGTTTTTGCAATGAAAGGGAGAAGGGAAACCGGTCTGTAGTTCTCAAAAAGAGATGGGTTAAGGGTGGGTTTATTAAGAAGTTGAAGAACTAACGGTTGAGGGAAAAACCCCAGTGTGAAAAGGATTTTTTTGAGGTGTTAACGATGTGAGTGAGTGCAGGTATAACGGCAGGAGAAATGGCTTGAAGGAGAATGCTATGCAAACTAGCATGGCTTTATTACCATGCTAGTTTGTTAAAGCCTATCCACATATTTGCCCTGGAGTTGCTTGGTTTCGCAGCAGGTGTGTCTGTCAGCCGGCAAAATCATGGTCTTTAGTGTGAAAGCATAGAGGCCGCTGTCTCTCAGCCTGAGTGCTAGCAAACTGTCAGAAATCACGTTTTAGTGGCTTGTTCAGGTCACGCTGAGAGAGCAGCCTCTTGTTCCTTACTGTCTCATTCTTTCTTTCTTCTTTCTTTCCTTCCTTCCTGCCTCCGGCTTGGTTTGTGCCCAACATTTGCCAGGTATATGAAATAAATGACAACTTTATTCTATTGACCTCTTTATTTTATTTTATTAGACTTCTACTGATAAATGGTCATGAATTTATCCATATCAGCTGATTTGTTTGTAGTAAAGCTTATCCTTCTGTTGGTGGTAAACAAGAGCTAGATTACATCCTTCCTTTAGCAAAGCATTGCTATCAGTAAAAGCATCCACCAGCATAAGGGAAGACAGACATGCAGACACCATCATCACATTATACAAGATCTTATTGTCTGGCCGGCTGCTTTGCCTTGCGTGGCATGATTTGTGGGTAGCCATCTGTGCTCAGCCTCTTTTGAATGTGAGAAAGAACATATGCATTTGCATGAGAATAATTGACACTTCAAATTAGCCCTCCAATCACAAAGGTTTATTTTTAGTGTATGGGTAAGTAGAGGCTCTTCCATTCTGGGGAGAGAAATTATGATAAGAGATGAAGATACTAGGAAATCAAACCTGCAACAATATGTATTATAATTATTGTTGTTGATGATGTTATCATATACTGAATTGTTAAATAACAAATAAATATGTACAAATAAACAATGCATACAAATACATTTCCTTTATTTACAATAAAAAATGCATTATATATAATGTATAATGTATATCGCCATGAATATAGCTGAGGTAGCTTGCATGGCGTTAAATCATAAACAAACAAACATATATAATGTATATAAATAATAATATTAGATGTTGTTTAAAAATATTGTTTAATAATATAGCAATATATATTCCACTTCTGTAACTGATTATAGCCAAGTTGAGACAGAGTTCTTTAGAGTAATGATTTAAAACATTGAGCCGCCTGATTAATTTTAATATAAACATCAGACAGCGTTTGTAGATCACATGTGCTGGAGTGTGTGTGTTTCAGTATGTTTGTGGACTCACATACTTGCTCTGTAAGTGGATGTGGTAGTGCATATGTAATGCTGTAGTGGAGAGAGAAAAACTGAACAAGAACACTGTTACATTATTGAAAACAGTTAATGAAATGAATCCATTTCTAGATGAACAGATGGATAAACTGTACATGTCCCTGGATACCCAGAAAAGCACACAGAGATCTATACACACACAGAAAATATTTCATGGATAAATATGAACTACTTAATATCTAATTAGAGTGTCAAAACTGAGAAGATTTATGAAATTTATAAAAATTTGAAAATATTGCACCACTTTGGTGAATAGGTTTTCACACAGTGCTAAATGTATTTATCTAGATTTAGCCGTTTCTGAAAGGCCCTACAACAGGGCTGCCCCTGCTCCATTGGGTTAGCCGTTGGAAGACAGGGTTGGTTTTGCCCACTCTTAGATGGCCATGAATTCATTTACACACATATGAAAGGAGAGGAGCCCCTGGCGAAGAGATATTTGTGCTGTCTGGTGTCAGATACCAAGATGGGGGTGTGTTTGTGTGTACATGGATGCTCGGCCTCACCCATCTTGCCTGGTGGAAGAGCATAGGTTTATCCTGGTCTCCATGGCAACACTACAGGATGCCAGGGCCGTACCAAAGCGTGGGTACCCAGGGCAAAGCGCTTGATTCGGCGGGACAAGAAACGAGAGTGATAATGTGCATTAGTTGCATTAAATAGTAGTAGGATAAACATTTCAAGGTTGAATGGAGAAACGTCCTGGTCAGGGACGATATTTGTTTAACATTTTTATATTCCTATGACCTGTAGTCACACATGTATTTATTCTCACATCAACACAAGAAAGCACTGACTTTCACACAACGTGGGACTCAACTAAACCACAGACTTCTCCAGGTTATGATTCGCCTTCAAACACCGAGGCAGATATGTGGAGCATATATTTTTAACCTGAGCCAAATGTGCTTTTTGCAGAGGGGTTAAAAGGGCGAATGAAAAATTCTGTAAATTATTTATAATAGCTGAAACTCTTTTAGTGTTCCTCTGTTGGGTTGGTAGTGAGACTGTGCACTGGAATGTCCTTTACTTATACATTGTCAGATATGTGTTGAGGAGGTGCTTTTATCTACACCAACAAAAGAGCTGTAGGTGGAGGAAGAAGTAGGGCACGTCATTTACTTTAGGTCAGAAAGGAGCAGAGAGATTTTGACGGGTTTAACTAGACATATAGAAGCAGTTCATTCAAACATGACACTAATTATTGTGTTTTTTTTTCTTCCCTTCTAGTGATGCTTCTGAGGAAGTGCGTTGCTCTTTGAAGTGAGGAAGGAAGGTTAGTAGATTGTTTCGTTATTTATGTCACATAAAATGAGGGGTCATGTCTGAGGTTAAGAAGTGGTCACAGAGGGACAAAAACAATTCACCAGTTAAAGCTGGTTGAGGTGAATCAAAGAAAAAGTAAAAAATCACTCATTTGCACTCTTTAAAACCCTTTGACTAGGAAGCAAAGACATGAAGAAACAAAGCTTCTGGTTTGCTGGTTAACTTTCAGCCTGGCCAAGCTGGTGTTTCCCAAAGTGAGGTTTATGAGTGAACTTTGGGAAACACCTATTATTGTCCCTTTTATCAGTAGTATTTAGTGATCAGGTCAAGTTTTTGACTATTTAGCGCACTAATTTAATATGTAGGTGATAGTTTTTGAGATCTATAGATGGTGTTGCTCTTTTCATTCAGGACAGCAGTGTGGTGAATTCATAGCAGCAGTGAAGTTTAGCTGCCGCACTGCGATTGAGTCGCAGGCCGTTCAGTTCTGCGAAAGAGTGGCTCAGCACACTCTTTAATTGCTCAGAGCAAATATGTCTGCTGGTCGGAGAAGAATCTGGTTTTTTTTTTTTTTCATGACACAGATAGGCGCTGATGAACTTCTGCAGAGTCAGTATATAAGCAAAGTGATGTGAAACACATTCGGCACATGCAACGATCTTGCGACCACACTTCAAAGGCACTATCGCTTCTCCTGAAGGCAGACGGTATGCTAGGCAAACCTTTTAATTTATTCCTCTTGGAGCTGAAGTATTTTTGTGTCTGTCTTGATTTTTAGTATTTAATTATTTAACTTTTGGACGACACGAGATTTAGCAATGGAGATGCGCTTGCGACCATGAGACAATCTAACAAGCTCTGAAGAAGAAGTGCTGAGCCAACATGACCGTAAGCTGACGTCACGATATACAGCTAACAGTATATGCACTGGCATAAAGGTCCTCTCCTCTCATGCCTTGTTACCCACCCCTTCTAAGGTTTGGTTTCCAAGAAATATAATCACTGCTATACGCAAAGACGCAGAGCAGAAAGCTATCAGGGGGTAGTGCGCAATCGGATAAGTTATTCTCTTGCCCAACAGCAAACAAGAAATAATGAGGAGAGGCAGAAACACAAACTCTCCCAGACCTGTATTCTTCACAACAAGAAAAAAACACACTCTTATCAGGTTATAAGGAGACGTGTAAGCAAAAACCATGCGAGAGGATGAGGAGGAACAAAAGTGAAGACAAGAACGTGTCGGACACTCTATTGTTTTCCTCTTTGTTAGCGAACAGTACATGAAGATTTTTGAGAACTTGGCGATCTTTTTGTCAGTCATGTACTGTACCTTGATAATGGCTTAGACTCGAAGTGATTCTCCTGATTCATGTTTCATAATGAGGCACGGTTTAGTTTCCTTTTGTTGAAGAATCGAAGGCCTGTTGAGAAGTCGAACTCCTGGTCGGTGGAAGGAGTTGTGGAAGTGAGAAGTGTCCATTTCATCTAAGATGATGTTTCAGGATGTGAGTCAGATCTCAAAGGCAATGAAATTTAAAGCACCATTTCATCTTTGTGCGTGCATTGTGCTGGTTTGTTTTTATTGCCAACTTGAAACACAGAAACGGGGGAAAACAATGGGCCCACAATGGCGCCTGAGTGAAGAAGTGCCTACGATGAGGTTTCATTTCAGATGAAAGATCTTGAGAGCAGCAGTCAGAGGGCCATCCCGGGTCTATTAGCGCCAAACCATTTCAGAATTCAACTTATGAATGTGCACTTCAAGTCTGACAGGGCAATAGAGACAGTTCGTTTTGCTACAATCCTCCATTTTTTATTTCTCATTGATCTGTTCTCCTCAAACTGTACAGTTGGAATAAGTGTGTATCTGTATGCCTGCCGACAGACAGCCTGGAATATTGGGAATGTCAGAATCCCTCCTAGTGCTAGACAACTTTTAATAAAACTGGCAAGCTGTGTGGACAACTGTGTGATGCTTATGAGGACTCTTCCCTTGTGCCTTGTTGTTGCAGAACTAATTGTATGTATAGGAAAGTTGAGCATAATTATTAAAGTAATTGAGAAAAGTAACTTTCTCGTCTGAAATAATAATGCTTAATTTTGTTTATATGAAAATGAATAATACATTTAACTTATTGAACACTGGTTCAGTTAAAAACACTGTTAACGCCTGGCCTTTCATGGTTTTAATAGCATAGCATTGTACAAGCATAAGAAAGTATAAAAGTGCGAGATAACAAATGCAAAACTAATAACATTAGTTCTGATGACATGAATGCAAAACGAGACTCAGCCTAATTTTTTGTAAAGGCATTAAAACAACTGTGTGTCAGTGTGTAATTTTTACGGAATTGAATTCAATTTTAACTTTAAACTCCTCATGTTTAGTAATGTTTAATGTAACATTTCTGTGTGTAATGTAGGTCTAAATGACTATCTGTTCTAAAGTGTTCTTCTCTCTGCTGCAGGTTGAGAGAGCTCTCTCCAGCACATGCCTCCCTCATTAGTGTCCAGCAGCTGAAGACTCGAGGTCACAAACCCAATGAGCTGCCCATTTCATTCAGCTTTGCCGACATGGAAAGATGACCACTGTGACCTAATGTTGTAGTACGGTCTGACAGCACATTGTACACAACATACAAAGTAGCTTGAATAACCCTTGAATCTTGTGTGGAGTGCATTATTTTTTATGAAATTGCTGTATGGCCAACTTTTCAGCATGCTTGTTGATTTTATTCATTCAATAAATTGTGCATTTTTCTAAAAGAGAAAGGGAACAGGTCTTGTGATTTATTTGCTGAACTGTGGGTGATGAAATATTTAATATTCTGGGTATTAAAATGATCAGTTTCGGATCTGTTGAGAGGGTTGACATGGTTGAATCAGTGCCACACTAAGGAACTGCTGCACAGGGAATTATTGCTTCAGTCTGAACATGTCACCTCTACAATATTTCTATGATTATAATGTACAATTATCCTTTTTTTTTCGTTCTCGGATCTAAGTTTTCTCTGGCTTGTCATTGTTCAAAAATTTCACATACACAATATGAAAGAACAATAATGTCTAGACTCAATGTCATTGCTTGGATTTGATTTATACACTTAAGTATTTCACATGCATAATGCAAAGTAGCTCTCACACTTACTGTACACATAATGTGAATAAGGTAAAATGAGCAAGATAAAATTTCATGTTTTAATGCCCCAGAAAAGCTGGTTGGCTGTTTTCTCTGAATTGCATCAGGAAGTGGTCAAGATGCACAAATAAAGCTACTTTGGTCTGGAAATGAAAGTTCATTTATTCTGCTCTTTCTGCATGTGTCACAAAGAGTTGATCACATGGGAGTCTACCTGAACACAAAGCCAGGCATTGTGTGTCGTTCTGACCTCAGTGTCATGTGACTCTGTTATGGCCAGGTGTTGCCTGTATCTGGAGCAGAAAAGATGTTTTGCTCTTAAGACCAAACCAAACAAACTAAAGCAACAGTGAGGAAATGAAATATGGGAAAACATAACTAAATCGAAATAAAATGCATTGAGAGTGTGAATTACATGTATATACGTGGGATTCAAACATTTAAAACTGGAGAAAAACAAACATGCTATTAGTATTATTATTTATTATTATATGTATTACATTTCATGGAAAGAAATGTTAAGATTTAAAATTGAGAAGTATTTAAAAGCATACTTAATGTTTAGGTCACTTATCAAATTTGTGACATTGAGCATGATGTTCTGAAATGTTCTTGCTTCCATTGAAGCTCAACATGCTCTTTGAATCATGTATGCTGAATGTTGAATCATCTGGTTTTACACAATATTGAGTCCATTTTTGTTTAAATTTAGTTTGCTGCATCTGCGCGTCTCTCTCTACAATCAATTACTTCAAAAACAGCAATTTTATCACCTCTTTGCTGGGAAATATAATGTAGCGATCTAGTATCTAGGCTATTTTATTAATTAAAATCCCGGGGAAGCGTTGACAAGTTAATGTGTGTGTGTGTGTGTGTGTGTGAGTGATGTGTGTTGGTTAGTGTGCATCAATTAAAGCACCGCATTAATATAGAACAGTGATTAAACTGACTTGGAACTACCTGTGCATTAAACTGTTTTACTTCATACCTGCCAGCCAATCAGAATCCAGTATTCAGACAGACCATGGAATAATGCAAATTATACAATGACTTTTATTGTTTACTTTAAAAAATGCTCCATATAACAGCATTTTGCTGTAAAATTATATGAAATGTATTACAGTCTTTCATCGTATATATTAAGGAAACATACTGTTAACCAATTAACAGGTTTACAATTAACATCATTTTTACAGTGTGTGTATAAAATTATGCAAATAGAAACTGAAGCATTTTCACTAGTGGTCTCAGAATTTTGGACCCCAATATATGTTCAATAGTGTGTGTCTGTGTAATGAGTTGTCCAGGTATTCCCAGATATACCAAATGTCTCCACAAGGATAGAAAAAACCTGATTTATTTATTAATTTATATTTACATTGTGGGGACAAAATGTTGGCCCCCATTAGAAAATGTACAAATCATGCTAAATTATGTTTTGTTTTGTTTTTTGAAAAAGGTATAAACACAGAATGTTTTCTGCAAGGTTTAGAGTTAGGACATCGAATATAAAGTTTGCACAGTATAAAAAATCATTTTGTTTATGGAGAGTTCTCATAAAACACAAAAACCCAACCTGTGTGCCTGGTGTCTTTCACATCAGTCCCATGTGAAATCCAGCTAATAAAGTTTTTTTCTGAACATTTTTAACTGACTGGAAGCATTCACAAACCCTCCAGCAGTTGTTCTACTTCCATAGACCAGTATTTAGTTCATTCAGTAGCTCAAGACACCCTCTCGCACATCTGACGAACACATGAATTCACCAGTTGTTTCAATCCAAACCTTCAGATTAATGGTCCCAGACTCGTAATCTCTAACGCAGAGATGGAAAATAATGAAGAATTACAAATGACAGGCAGAGGCAGAATCTGATTAGGCATATTGATTGACTGATGTCCATTGTAAATCTATGATGACTGATGTTCCATCTTCAGTTATGAAACACGGTTTTAGAGTAGATCTTCCCAGAGCAATGGCACTGGCCGCTTCAACTCCACAGCACAATTGAATTGTCCATAAACACACAGAACCACAAAAAGCCCCGCTAGCTTTGCTTTAGAATCACTTACGAATGATCCGAAATCAGACGCAAACAATGAAACTCAATATACTTTTTGTTGACATTTGAAATTTAGAGAAAATAAAATAAAGTGAGAGTGCTTTTAAGGCCAAAGAAAGTGACCTTGGTGAGGCCAGTGAGAGGTATATCTAACTTTAAAAACTCCATTACCTACTCCAGGACTTGCACTCTCTCTCTTTTCTTGCTTTAAGAAAGAGGAAAGTACTGTGCAGTATTTCACCTTTATCTCCCGATAGCAGGTCTTTGTGTTATCTTATTCTTATTGGAAAGAAGGGAGAAACAGGAAGGAGGGGAAAAGCCTCCAAGGCGCGATACACAACGCACTCCCCATGGATGGTGAGATACCAAACACCTCCTTTCCGAACTTTCCACACTTTCATGCTAAAGGAGATGAGAGCCAGTTGCATTGTAAAGGGAGCTTCTTTTGGATTTCTCTACAGACAAATAGAAGGATACATCTGAAAAGCAGAGCATATGCTGCTGCACGAGGTGTACACGCACCTGCGCGTGTGCGTTTGCATATATGTACTCGCGCAGAGCCGGGCTGAATAGCACAAAGATAACTTTTAAAGAGAGAACTGTGACATATTCCCAGAGTGTCTGTCTGCCAGTCAGAATCCCCAAGCATGCTGGGTGATGTCCTCCAAAGCACAGATCTACCTGTGCAAGAGGCCCCTGTGACAGAACACATGCCTCACTGATTTTCACAGATGGGTTGCAGTGGCCTGTGAGGTTTCTCTCTCTCTCTCTCTCGCTTCAAACTGAGAATGACAAGTTTTGGGCCACAGTAAAACTGTAGCAGGTTTTAGTTCTTGTTTCTTTTTAGCCTGGCACCACAGTCTGAACACAATGGGTTTCACTCATAATACACAAGCACACACAATGTAATCCGCCTGAGAAATGTTACAACAATATGATGATTTACATTTACAAAAGTTTTCCACAGAAATGTATGAGCAAGGTCCAAATGAAAATAATCTGATT
Source organism: Sinocyclocheilus anophthalmus (assembly GCA_018155175.1). Taxonomy (NCBI): domain Eukaryota; kingdom Metazoa; phylum Chordata; class Actinopteri; order Cypriniformes; family Cyprinidae; genus Sinocyclocheilus; species Sinocyclocheilus anophthalmus. The sequence goes on along the minus strand of JADLZN010001500.1, from coordinate 191,802 downwards.
ATGTATTTTGTGTGGTGTCTTTGTGGTCAATGCCTGAGCTCAGACGCAAGGACAGTTCCTCACTCTGCATGTTTGCATTGATATGGTTGTTTATTGTTACAAAACCACATTTGGTGAGTGTAAAATGTTTATATTGGTCAATAAGAGGCTAGCTGAAGCCTTGCATCCTGTGATTTAGTTCTGGTTTGCTGAGTTCACTGCTGTCACATTTCCACTGTCTTTATGAGGACTGTGACAAGCCACACAAAATAACAGTAAAATGGTAATCAACAGTTGAATTTCTGGAAAATAAGCAGTGAGGGGAGGCATGCAATTATAGTTTAACAAGTATAGGAAAGCATTATTTCGAAATATATGATAGAAACCTCATGTTTCTGACTTCAGTTTAGCATCACATATTCATCTCACAATTAAAAATAAGAAATACAGAAATGTCTGTGAATGGCTCAGGAAAGTGTTTTTTTTTTAAATAATGACTTTGAACTCTATCTGTATCTCATCTGGCTATCCCACTGCTCTGAGAGCCCCTTTCTTCTCCCAGCATGCCTTGAGGCAGTGTGGTTTAAACAAGTGGAGTGATTTTGCTTTTTAACTGATACAGAACCAACAGTCAAAGCATTATTGTTTCATGAGACCTAACAAAACTGATGGATGAAAGGCAGAAGCAGAGGGCAAGTTTATGTTGTTCTTTTTCTCCTGTAAAGATCATTTAAATTGCAAACTTTGAAATATGTTGCATAGAGTTGGGAAACCTCTTTAGACAAGACTTAACACTGAACCTCATCATGATTTCTGTTTGAAAAGGAACGAAAAATAGGAAAGGCATCAATAAGATTTTTAAACCAGATATTGGAGGGGTTTTGATTTGGTAATGACTGATTTCTAAGGCCAAGTATATATTAAACAGTTGATTGAATTAAACATTGCTCCTTGTCTCATGAACACATGGCTACGCTTTCATTTAATAACGACTCTTGTTTCTCACACAAGGCAATTGTAAGACTTGTAATACATATAATATAGACTTCTTTGGGCTACTTTTATGATACCTGTATGATGATTTTGCATCATTTTTGAAGCTTAAAATATTCCATTTTCATTCACTGTAATTGCATGGAAAAGATCGACCAGTATAATTTTCAGAATTTTCTTTTTTGTGTTTCATGGAAGAAGGAATGTCACATGGGCTGAATAAAAATACAAAAGCAATCTATTTGGCAAGGTAAAAGACAATAAATAACCTTTGTCAGTTGCTCTGGTATTTCTGCACAAGAAATGCATCATACATGCCTGAGACATTTGTTAATTAGCCTTTGTATGAGTAAAAATGCCCAATCTCGTATTACAATTAAAATCACTGTCCTTAAAACCCATTAGAGAATTGAAAATCATCTAAATTTAATGCATCATTCATACATGTATAATTGCAGTCCAAAATAATACCTAAAACCCTCTCACACTGTAGCCACTCCAAACTTATCCATGAGTGTCCCTGTCCATTATCCAGTGGGCTTATGACTGTGGATCAGCCAGACTACAGACTATTGCTGTCTCATTGAATTTAACAGCTATTTGATTCTATTCATGAGATGCAAACATTAATATGCAAAGAACAAATGACATCTCCCATAATCTAGAAACTCATTCTTCTACAAATCTGAGACTAATCTGAATTCATCTCTACACTCTAAAACATGCTGGGTTAAATATAACCCAGCGCTGGGTTAAAAAGCGACACACCCAACTTTTGGGTTGTTTTGACCCAGCTATTGGGTTGTTTTGACCCAGCGGTAACCCAACCACTGGGTCAAAACAACCCAATAGCTGGGTTTTTCCCTTTTTAACCCAGCGTTTTTTTAGAGTGTAAAATCTCACATACTTTAGATTGTGATTTTCAGGTTTTGAGTTGATATTTACAAATAAACGAAACCGCTGATTCTGTATCTCTGTCACCAGCCCATGTCCTAGGGTCAAGTTTCTCCATTCAGACAGGACATAGGGATCACAGGGGACTCACAAAGGAGGTCTGGTCTAGACAGAGTCCCCTCACCCAGTGCTCAGACCATGGTGGAGGTCCTTAGAGACCCATCCTTCATTTGTTTCCCTAGTCTTTCACTTCTTGCCTTGTCAGACACCAAATGTTGCCGGCTAAACTCACTGAAGCCTTCAACTTGAACTTCAGACATGTGTCCCTATCAAAAAAAAGGTACAGATTTTTTTTCCCAAGTGGGACATTTCAGAGTTTAAATATATTTTGTGTGTTGTTGTGTGTGTGTGTGTTTGTGTGGTGTTGATAGATTAGATAGATAGATAGATAGATAGATAGATAGATAGATAGATAGATAGATAGATAGATATATAGATAGATAGACAGACAGACAGACAGACAGAAATACAGACAGATAGATAGATAGATAGATAGATAGATAGATAGATAGATAGATAGATAGATAGATAGATAGCTAGATAGATGATAGATATATATATAGGCGAGACAGACAGACATAAACCTATAATTTATATTCTTTTATTGTATTTATGTCATTTATTATTATTAAGTATTTATTTATTTTTATAATTTTATTTATTTATCTATTTATTTATTTATTTTGCATCTGACTTTGTTAGCCACATATCTGCTAAATCATCAATGTATACATCTTTACAGATGGAGGTGGCCTGCATAGAAGCTGAGTTCTGAACCCTAGAGTCTCCCACTTGCCACACAGCCTCCACAAATCTGAAAGTGCTGTCCTATGGACAGTCTCACATCATGTGCATGCACACATATGCTCACATATACAATTTAACCTGGATTCATTTGGAGGATTGAGTCATACACTACTGTATTTATGGGGTCTGAAGACAGAGCTGGAGCTTCACGTTACTCATATAACCGGCAGTCCTATGCTCTGATTCACACACACACACACACCACAACACACACCCACACACACACAACACACCAAGTGTGGGGAACACACACACATCGTCACTGCACTGACATCACCTTGACAACACACCTAAACATGACATCACTTGCATTTGAGATAACTATTGTAAAGGGTCTCAAAATGTGTAAGAGAAAATGAAAAGGATTGAGATGCTATCAAAACGAAGTGAGGTTTTGAGGACGTTCATACAGCTAGCATGATAGAGAGCAAGAATCATTGCGATGGTTAAAATAGATGTCAGACTTGTGTTGAATTGTTTTGCAAAAGCAACTGTCATCTTATACATTTTCCTTAGAGAGAGAGAGAGCAAAAAATACATTAACAACAATGCATCATTCAAATGTTTTTTTTTTTTCAGATTTTTTTCCCCAGAGTAAATAGCAACAAAATAAAATGCATTGCACTTTGATTTTCCTGATTAATTTCCCAGTGCCATGATGACCATAAGTGATTGATTGTGATGTTATTTATGTCATTGAAGTACAGAGGTACTACACTGCCACCAAACACACACGTACACACACTTCCAGCATTTCATTTGCACAGAAAACTATGAGCAACAGCTGGCTATCTGAACCGACGAATTAAAAAGAGAGAGCAAGCTTTGTGTTTGTGTGTGTGTGTGTGTGTGTGTGTGTGTGTGTGGGTGTGTGTGTGTGTGTGTGAAAGAAGACCAGAGGCTGTGAATGCCTCTCCTGAAGAGAGATGGAGGCATATTGAAAAGTTTATTAAATTACCCTGATTAACAATTTAGCCACGAATAGTAGTGTTGGAGGAGCTCTATGAGGAGGCCCTAGCGCCATTCAAACATCGAGCTGTGGGGTCAAAAGGTTCCTGAAGTTCACATGCTCTAGGGCCTTTGTTATGCTAACGCTCCAGCCCCCACTTCATGGCCAGACACAAACTATTCCTTGAGAACTTCACCGGTGGCTTATTGTTCCTGGTGTGCCACCACATTGCGTGGTCAGTGCTCTGAAATCTTTTTTACTGAGAATCATTCGAGGGGCTGCTGGACTGTGTGAGGGTGAGGTAAAGTAAAACTCATGTAAAGTAATGCAAAATATGTCAAGTCACCTTTATTTGTATAGAGCTTCATACAATACTGAGTCAAAGCAGCTTTACAGTGTCAAACAGGAAAATAGTTTGTTAATAATGCAAGAAGACAATAACAAATAATCATTTTTCCAGCTAAATTCAGTTCATTGATGTCATCGTCCAGAGAGCTAAACTGGATGATGACAAAATATGTGAATTATGATAAATTTTTCAATTTTTCATGAGTTAAGTGTATTTTAAATTTCCATTTTAATTAACTTGAATTTTAAGTGTTTTACAAGACACCTAAAAAGTACAAGTATATCTGGTATAATAAAACATGATCGTCGCAATTTTAACAGTTAACATTTTATTAAAATTTTTGTTTCAATTTTAACATAAATGAGTTTGCATAACAGCAAAAGAATAACAATGTAGGAAATTGTAGACAAAATAAAGGTAGAGATTGTAAATAAAGGTTTTTGGATAATTCTCATGGATGTTTTTCGCTGTGGGAATTTAGAAACCTTTTTATATTGTGGTAAGTTTTTTAAAGGAAGCAAAATTTACTTTTTATTATATATTATTATTATATTATGTGTAAAACACAAGCACAAGTACCACAAAATATTTGCATATCTCGAACCTTTCTATGTCAATGTATTAAAAACCATAATGATGGTGATAATAATGATAATAAATAAATAATCATATATTATATAATTCCAAATAAAACAAACATATAACTAATACAGTATGTAAATAAAGAAAACAGGCCCATGTAGTTTTGGAAGATAAAAAAAACTGTCAGAATTGGAAATACTCATAATGTTGTACAAAAATGTATTTAATAATATACATGACAAAGGTTGAGTTTTTCATTTATATTCAATATTTTTATTTATTTCAATGATGGAGATGGCAGTAAAACAGGTGACACACTGCACAAAGCACTTGAAAATGACAAATGTTTACAAAGATTTTCAGTAAAAATAAATGAGAATAAAGGGAGAGAAATGGGTGGTCAGTGAGCTCGGGTCTCTGGGGATCAGTAATCAATATGACTTTAACAAGAAGAGGTCAGCAGATAACATGCCTAGAGGTCAAGGTCAAATGCTGGCCAAACACCCTTGACCTGAAGGTCAAGCTCTTTATCACCACAACATTTTTTGTAAGTTACTGACTTCACAGACTTCAGCAGCTCCATAGGCTTTATACAGGATTAGACTACATTTGCTTACTTTAAGTAAATAATCATTGTCATTTGTAAAATAATTTCAGCAACCATGCAAGCTGTAGACTGCATCAAATTATCAAAAATGGAAATGTAACATCGTGTGAAACATGTAGAAAACACTTTTAGACTTTTTAATTTCAAAAAGCGCATGAAAAGCATTCACCCTGAAAAGCGGCCTGTACAGACAGACTGACACTTATATTGGCTTTTAAAGACCTGAAAAAAATGAAATAACATGAATACAATGTGAACAAAAACATCCATTCTAAATGTCAGTGCATAATTTATCCTCTAGTACCGCAAATGGTGGCATAAAATAAAAAAATGAATCTGATTGCTCTATAGAAGATACACAATGCAACCTTGACAGAAGGGCGGACCCGGTCGGACATGCAAATAACGGCACATGAATATGATGCATCCAGACAGCTTTCATCCCACGATCTTACTGTTTTTCAGATGTGCCACATCAGGTACGTGTGTCCATGAATCTCTGTAAGTCCATCATCAACCCAGCGCTAAATAATAAGGGCCGAGCGGCTCCGTATGAAAGCCTGGCTAATTACTTGATGAAGAGAAATCTCTCTCTCTCTCTCTCTCTCTCTCTCCTCTCTCTCTCTCTCTCTCTCTCTCTCTCTCTCTCTCCCTCTTTTCCTGGAGAGCCCCCCCCGCCCTCCCCTCTCTTTTAATTATCACATTTGTGGACTGCAGAGCTGTGGCAGAATCTATTCAAACTAATGCCTTCAGCATATAACCACAGCAGGCCATTCAGTCAGGATGTCTTAGACTTGATCTCTAGGAATGGCCATTTGAAATTGTACTATATTCACTTTGTTTGTCATTCTATATGGCTTATTTAAAGAATACTGCTTAAAAAATGAGATCTAGCTCCATTTAGTTGAGCAGCTCTGGGCTTAAGGGGCTCTGGCAATTAGGTAGGCACTTCTCTGAGACAACAGACTGGGGACCATCAGGGAGAGATGGATTGTAAGGTGTGGGAGTTCACAGCAGGAGATCTGTCTGACCCAATGGACCCACAAAGCGGCCCTCTCAGAGACGGTCCACCCCTCTTTCAGAGCTGTTTGTCGTCTGTTCAAAAGGCCTCGCTCAGAGGACACTAGGTAAAGAAAGACTATAGTCATGAATCCTGTTGCACCATTGCCTGTGTGAAATACACTGATTTGCATGCAGTATTACAGTTTGTAAACCCTTGATGAGAGACGAGTTTTCATATATTTAGAATTGAATACGTTTCTCCTGAGAACATGCCACAATATTCACGTTTCACCTGTGGTTTGACTAAAAAATGCATAATATTTATGTGCACAGTATTCCATCTCATCCTGTGCTATAGGGATGTTTGGGGCTTGCGACTAGGGTCTAATGTCAACAATGCATGGAGGTGACATTTACATTGAGAGAAGTGTATACATGCAACAAAAGCGCCTCCAGTGTAATTTCTTTAAATAACATTATGTCTCAAGAAAAATCGCATGACATTTGATAGAATGAGTATGATGCTTCTAAGTGGACTGGATATCAGAATGGCATATAAATGCCACTCTTGCATTTCCTTAAACAATAGAAAAGAAATATGAATGCTGTATATAGTGAAAGCAGATACAAACAGGTCTATTCTCTGCATTTTAATATCTATAATAATTATTATGATAATAATAATTATTATTAAAACAATAATATTTAAATAAACCTTAAATTTAAATTATACTGATGCGAACGAAAGCAGAAAAATCAAAGCAAACATGGAAGTCATTCAGGTGTGTTACATTTGTAATACAATTCAAATGACACAGATACAGAAATCTGTAATCTGTGCAACTGCAGCAGAACTATGTGTGTCTTCTCTCTGTTTCTCAAGGGCAGAGCAGCTGAGAGCCACAGAGATCAAATCATGTTTAATTAATCAAATATATTATTTTGATCTGTTTCCAGTTAAAAATCACCATGAAAAATAATCAATGCCATTTAGAAATGAGGGCGTTTGACTGGATATACAAAAGCTGGGCTGTAGTATTGTCACGCACTGCAGAGCAAGGGAGTTGGAAAGAAGGGAACAGACACCAAGAAGAAAGCTTGGATAAAAAGCAGAAATGCCTGTGAACGTTGACTGTGATCTCCCATGACCCAGATATGGTATTTCATCCAAAAATAAAGCATGCAGCAGAGATAGTAATAAAGGCAATTCACCACCACACTGTACATAGTTTTATCCTATGTCATATTTGGCATGTTCTTAAACTATTATATTTGAGATACTCAGATATATTCAGATACTATTGTAAGTAAACTTTATATTCCCAAAGGGGGAAAATATGTACTGAATCATATGTGCGACGAGATATAAATTTTTGGGTTGTGTAGTGATCTGACAGCACCCTCACTGGAAGTGGCCCTCTCACACAACACACAAAGCACACACACACACACACACACACACACACACACACACACACACACACCAAAGCCCCCTGACCCATCTACTCTGATTTAATTAATCAACCTGAAAGTAATACAAATAACTAAGGATATCAGAGATTTGTCCTTTAAATACACAGTGACTACCACTATGTAAATTAAGAAGGACATTTTTGCACATTCAGTGTGTAATTTAACAAAACTAATACCTAACACTATAAAACAAAATCTGTTTGCTCTGAGGCTTTAATCAAGACAATTGTTAATTCTTGTTCCACAATTCATATTCATCCACCCTGGTCTACTTATAGGGGTATTTGGGGAAGTCGTGGCCTGATGGTTAGAGAGTCGGACTTCGAGTCTCGTACCAGCAGGGATTGTAGGTGGGGGGAGTGAATGTACAGTGCCCTTGAGTAAGGCACCGAACCCCCAACTGCTCCCCGGGCGCCGCAGCAAAAAAATGGCTGCCCACTGCTCCGGGTGTGTGTTCACGGATGAGTAAATGCAGAGCACTAATTCCAAGTATGGGTCACCATACTTGGCCACATGTCACGTCACTTTTTTAAATATAAAAGTTTCCCCCTATCAGCTGGATGGTCAGTTAATGCTAAGCACTAAAGCACTGTTTACACCGGCTCCACCAGTTTAATGTGTGTTTGAAGTTTACACAGCATCTCCTTTTACTGAACATCTCTTTCTAGAACACTCTATTTTTTCAATTAGTTCCAAAGTAATGGAGACGACTAATAGGAACAAAATCATTAAATAAATGCATTGAAATGTGATTTGATCAGTAGGACAATTATAGTCATGTTTTAAAAGCTATAGAAGCAACTAGAATAATAAAACACTTACGTGTGATATAAAATAAAAAAAATCAATAAAGGCAAGCATAAGATCACACCACACGGCATTCATTCCATTTGTATTTGACAGTTAAAGGCATCAGTTAGACAAACACATACAAAGATCTTTTGTAAATATAGGATAAGAAGATCTTGTTTACTGTACACCGTGATAATGACATAGGGGAGCGAGGGTGAATTCATGCATGACCCACTGCTATTTACACTACTCCACTCAATAGTGTGGACACAACTACTCATTCTTCATTATTAACCTACTATTTTCTACATCTATTAAATATAAAACAACTCAAGACTATTTCATAGATTACAGCTCTGTTCACCCTCAAATCGCAAAAGGTGTATCCTGAGATTATTTATTTGCTTTCAATTGTCATTCTATAGAAAACTATTCACAAAAAGGAAGCTATTATTAAATCCCAGGATAATTAAGTAGGCTACATAAAATACACTAGAGAATAAATACAGAAAATAGGAGAAGAGCAAAGTAATGAACTTCAAATTGAAGCATATAATAAATAAATACATAAATACAACATTCATAAATCAGTTACACAGAAATGTATATATATATAAAAACTTGAACACTTGAGCCCACGCTCCAAGTTTTAGTAGCCTTTTATTTAGTTTGTTAGAAGACAGAATGTCAATCTCAAAATCTTTTTGGAAACCAGAAGAATAGTTTACATTTATGAATAAAACACTTGGCAATGCAAAACAGTCGAGTTGCACAAAATGCTCTTTTTCATACTGTTATTCCTAGGCTGTTTACATATTCCGGGAATAATTATGTTAAACAATGCAATAATAAACAAGGAAAGAAAAAGTGGGGAAAGGCATAGGTAAAAAAATATATAATACAAAATAGAATATATAAATAATTCATATAAATGTTTTTTTTTTTTTTAGCAAATCTGCAAAGCACTTTATGAATGGATCTCCAGTTACTGTCAGTGCATTCACAGATTTTACTAAGCAGCACCACAAATATGAGTTTTTTATGAGTACATTTGTATCGGTGGTCCTCAGTCCCGAGCAGGGTTAACAACACCGGTAGGAAAACGTCACATGTGCTCCTTTCACTACTTCCGGTGAAGGGGTCCTGCAAGATCCCTAAGTCGCCCAAATTATTGCCTGTTTTAAAACTGACAACAATACAGCGTTATCGTTTCAAACATACTAAATAGTGTGGATATGTACGAGCATGCATGTTGTTTATCAATCCGAAATATCACTGTGACACAAATATTCATTATCAGGGAGCTCTTGCGGTCATTAAACCGCACAGGCTGTCAAGTGGCAGCTCGGCACAGAGAGACTGAGCGTGACCTCTACTGCAGTTGAAAACACAGTGGAGCCCGGCTCGATCAGTGGGATGTTTGTTTAGGTCTTCATTTTACCTGTCAACACAGTACTCTCAGATAACAGCACCGCAAGACAGGCTTATGTGCTCCGTGCCGCTGGATCTCCGCTTAGGGGTGCTCAGAGTGTCAGCCGGCTTTGAGATCTATCACTGCACTGCAACATCAATATGGTAAGTGATCACAGCATCTGAGTGGACCGTTACTGTCGTGCTGTCGTTAATGCATGCTAAATATATATCGAGAGGAGGTTTTATTTATTTGTTCGTTCTGGTGTCGGATGCCTGCAGTTGTGCTTCTAGGTCTGAGCCATTTCTTTATTAGGATTGAGTCCATTGCATCCTATGGGTGTAAATGTGTGCGAGGTTTTTTAAACAGAAATTAAGAATGATATAATGTAATGGCATTTTAATGGTAGTTGTAAATGCTGGACTCGACGGACTTCACGTGATAGTTTTGCTAGTAGAAGAGGGATGTGCCTCACCTGGTGCAGGTGAGCTTTTGACCTCAGAATGCCCTCCACTGGATCACATCATGGAAGAGCTTACCCTCAGAACCATTACAAATGACTTGTATCTTAAAGGGATAGTTCATTCCAAAATGAACATCTGATCTTTTTCTCAGCCTCAAGTGTCTAACCTGTGGAAAATGTATTTCTGTACATAAAGAGATGGCATGCTTCACTCACCATTAACGCTAGTTGAATTGAAAAGGGCTGTGGAAATGAATGGAGACTGTAACAAACATTCTGCATGATATATGATTTTATGTTCCACAGACGAAAGAAAGTCATGCAGGATTGGAATGACATGAGGGTGACTAAATGATGACAGATGATTTATCATTTTAGGTCAACTATACTTTAACATACTACCAGATTAACCCCTACGTTTAATTAAAGATGGGAACTATAGGCCTGTCCCAATACCCACACTTACGGTCTATGCACAATTGCACATGACTACTTACAAGACGTATTTCCTGTATTTGGCCCAAGTGATCAAGTGGGAACATAAACTGTAAGTCTGTGTAGAACTGTCAGTTACCCAATGGTGTTGTAAAATAGTTTTTACAGAGCATGATTTTTTCCCCCAATACTTTGCACTTTAAAATAAACTTCTAAATGTCTGTTCAGTAGCCCCTGTGTAGGTGATAAAGAGCCATTGCAAATGTTTTACAAAATACACATACTAATCTCTGCACCAATAAAATGTGCAACATGTTTTACTACCAAATTATATCTAAATAAACCTACACAGGAAAGTTTTCCTTGAAGTCTTGCATATAGGAGTTCCTGAACACGGTGATTGATGAGATAGGCTACACTTAGCCTTAAATACTGCTCAGACCTGACACAGTCTTGTGCACTAAGTTCCTGTACATGGCCCTATGACTAAAACTTAGGAAACTTCTGCAAATGCTTCATTAATATTTAACTCTCAGCAGAACTTATAGGTCTGGAGTGACCGCTGGATGTGCTACATTATAGTGTGGTTCGTATAATGTATGTGGTGGTACGATCATGTAATTAATAAATCATTTAATAATAATGCTATTATATCAGTTTTAGATTGATGCCAGTTTTTTTTCACACAAGCATTAGTCTTTGTGCATGGTTAAATTATAATTTACAATGTATCAGTGCATACTTGGGTAATGGAAGAAAATTAATTGCAAAATCTCGAATTTTGAGGCGTCGCCACAGGCTGTTTTTGAAGAGCACAAAATCCATACTTTGCCAGAGCAACTCTCTTCCTGACTATTATCTCATATGGTGACTGAACTTCTAGACCTGCTGGTTATTTTCACTGTCCCCCTTCAGAGCTCATTTGGCCCCTGTGCTGTCCAGGTCACTGCCAGTGAGGCAGATAAGTGTCCCATGCTGCTTCAATTACCTCTCCAGCCCCAACCTCTCATGGTGACTTACACTGACGGATCAAACTGCCTTTTTTTTTTCCCCCCGCATGGGACGGGGCACCCGTTTTATGTCCCGTTTTAAAGGGAATGTCAGGGTGTGACACGTTTCTGATGGTTGAGAGTCAATAAGAGAAGTGTTGCAAAGCCGGGATGCCACAATTCTCAATATAAAATTGAACCGTTAGGTATACGACATGCATGGTTCAACACGGGCTTGTGAATTACTTTTTTTTTTGTTTGCGTTTAATTAATTTTCACAAAAACACAGAGTTTGAGTCGCTTATAACATGCATTTGAAAAAGTAACACATGCCAAACATCTCTTGTAATGACTTGTAATGAGAAGCATTTTAACCCTGTTGTCCAACAAAAGAGAACATTTAATAACACGTTTTTGTGACACAGCATCGTTGTGTGTTTAAACTAATGTATTTTCTTTTCTTTTCTTGTGATCTGATGTGGCTTTTTTTCACAGAATGAGGCAGAAAATATGTTCTATACTGTAATAAAGGCTATGTCGATTAGAAATGGATTATAAATATACTTAAAGGTGCAATAGGTGATTGTCTTCATAAAAAATTTTTGTTATGCTGGTTGAAAGTCTCTTCAAATCCCAATAGCAATCATTAAGTTAATTGGTCTAAATGTATTTATATATTCTGTTGAAGGCGTAGGACCAAGAAATGTACGTCCAATCAAAACACTCGGTCCGAGAGTTTTAATATGCTTTCCTACCTGCCTGCCAATGTATGTATTAGCATACCTCTGCGCACCCTGTTCGCGCAGACAGGATACATCATCAGCACGTTCACACACGCTGTGCAGACAGAGCGAGGATGGCAGACAAACATCAACAACCCGATCTTCCTTCCTGGTATTGTAGTACTGTTACTTAACTGTACTATAAAGTTTTCTCACTGGTGAATGACACACGATGTAGCCCAACGCAGTTCCAAATTCCAGTCCTCGCGCCTCCCCGCTCTGCACATTTTGTATGTCTCCCTAATCAAACACAGTAACATAACCAACCGATTCAGATAACCAGCTCGGTTAGAAGGTGAGCTACGGGGCAGGAACTGTGGTTCCGATTTACTCTGTCATGAATTCGGTCCATGGACTTCCGTTTATTCATCACCAGAGGTCACCCTTTCCTTTACACAAACTGTTGCATAGCACCCTGGCCTACATATCCCATCATTCTTTGCACAATTTTGCACACTGCACTGATTGCACTCAGCTGTTTCTTATCACCTCACTCACTATATAACGCCCACTCTAACCACCTTTCGCTGCTGAGTATTGTTTAGCCTGTTCCCCGTTCTTAGTCTCTGTGTTTTCTTGTTTTGCCTTGCCTTGTCTGTTTTTGCGGTTTTTGATCTTTGCATGTTTCCTTGGATTTCTCCCTCTCGTCTCGCCACTGTGATTGTCTGCCGATTGGTGACCTACGCTAGCTCTGGGACTATTCTTGTGTTTTGCCCGACATATACCTGTTTGCCATTGTTTTGACTCTGCCTGTTTACCACGTCTCTATAATAAAAGCTTGCAGATGGATCCACACGCCTCACGTCTCGTCCAGCCCAGTCCACACATGATCCTACACCTCTGAGCGGGGGAAAGTGAAGAGGAAGTGTGACATAATATACCTCTTTAAATAAATACTATTTAAATTCACGTCTCGCACACTTGAATGCCCTTTGTATGGAACATTTTTTCGATGCTCTCTCGAAATGGGAATAGGGGGAAATATCGGTTGGATGTACACTTTGCAGGGCACTTACGGTTCGAAGTAGACAAAAATCGACGGGATAAGGAGATACATGGGAAATGTGCCAAGAAATGGAATTGGGAACAGCTGTAGCTATTGTAGTAATGTTTTGTCTCTGGTATGTTGGTCTGTGAGCTGTATTGTGGTTCAGGGGGAGGGGCTTTGGACAACGATTGCAGGAGGGTGGGAACAGATTCGCTTTCGTGATTCAGGTAAAAGTTAGCATTCGAGATCTCCTACTGCCCCTTTAATTATTATGAAAATGCCACGTGGCTTGGACACATAAACTAAGATTGTCGCAGTTATAGTGTGTATTGTCTTCAGGTTTTTCATTCCGAAACATTTCTCTTCTTTTTATTCAGTTACACGAGTGCTCTGGATGCAATATTTTAGGAGAATTTCCTGGAGCGTCATCAGTTTTTTTTACATCTGTAAAAAATATTTTTGGAGTTTCTGTGCGAGGCCCCTCGGTTCCAGCGTTGAAATGAAACAATATGACGTGTCATAGCGTCGTAATGGCCAATCCATCTTATTTTGGCTAAAAATAGGAAAAATAATACTTATCTCAAAATAAATTTGAAGTAGACATAAGATAATCTGTGTTTTTCGTAGTGTACAGGAGTTTTAAAATAACTTTTTTTTTTTTTTTAATAATGAAAGTGTTATTACAATATTGATATTTATTATTTTGTTCATTTAGCAATAATAGTAATACTCTTAATAATTCTTATTAGTCATATTAATATATAAGCACAAAACTTTGGGCCAAATCGTGCAGCCCTTACAAACACACACAACAAACCTGGTGTTTATTATGTATATGGTTTTTGTTATAAAAATCACATTTTAAATCACAAATCGTGCCAAGCCATCAGAACCGAACCGAAAACCGTGATTAAAAAAACAAGGTATGTATTGAACCGTGGGTGGGCTAACTCTATTGTTGCATCCCTACTGGAAAGTGTCCCATCTCAACACTGATAGTTGTATGGACATTAATTTTACCACTCTACGTTCAGGAACCCCCTAAAAATCCCTCATACTTAAAATACCTCATTCTTCGCACTCAACGTCTAAGTCTTTCTATACAAGTCAGCAGTTACATAGTTCTTTGTGATGCTACTGGTTTAGCTCAGTTACTGGTGAAAGAAAAAGGCTAGTAAAATAATGTTTTTTAAATAAGCCAATTACATGTGATAAATTAATAAAATAAAAAAACATACACAAACGATCTAAAGAAATACTAAATAAAACTATGTATGTCTCAATAAAATGCAATTTATTCATAATGTAGGTTAATCACAAATAAAACTGTTGATTTTCTTAAGCTCTTTTATCATGTTACTGTGTCTTTAAATAAAATGGCAAAAAAATGTGCACTTAAAATGTAAATGTAAATGTACGCTCCAGCCGATGTAAGAATAACATCCATTGCTTCAACTTAATAGCACTTTTTTTTGGCAGTCTCACATTCGTTATTATGGGCTGTATAGTATACATGGCAATGAGATGCCTTTCTGTTTCAGGTAAAGTGAGGGAAACATTGTAGTCTGGCATCATCTTGGTTCTCGATGCCTGTAACCAGCAGTGAAAAGAAGCATGCGGCTGCTTTCATGCGTTTCAGACCACCACATTATAGCTATTGTGTCATTGTGTGGCTCTGCCTCTGTGCAGGTATTGCCGTTTGTCAAAGTGGTGAAAAGCAGGATAAAATAAATGAAATATAGCGTTTCAGTTTTTATGGCAAGCTTTGCATTAATGCTGCACACAGAGTGAGCTATTCATAGTGAAAGTGATGCTCAGAAACTCACAGCTTCACAGTGTTTCATTGTGAATTAAATGGCAGCAGTACTTAAATATCACAGCTGTTGATCCTATTACAGGAATAGTTTGATGCTGGTATCATTGAAATGAGTACAGAGAATGTAGTTGACTGAGAAACTCAAGACTATTTGCGAAGGTTATTACCTTTGAAGCACTGAATTCATTGGCATTTCTGTACTTTTTAGACTGTTTATCTTGGGTATTGTGAGCATTTTTAACCTAATTTTCCAGAGATACAGTGAATAGTTTTTTTTTTAAATGTCAACTTCGTTGATAGTTTAATACAGTGATTTTCAGTCAGGGGGCGGGGTCCACTACGGTGCCTCTGCAAGCTTTCAGGGGGGCCAAATAATCTTAAAAGTATTAAAGTATCATATTTTTTCGAATAGAAGTTGCTTTATCATTTTTTCATTTCTGTTCTGTTCGGAATACCGTTGTGAGGGGAATGACATACTTGTAAGTGTTTGTAGCATGTAATTTTATTTACTGATTTTATAATATATATAATATATACTGATATATTTCTGAATGTAATAATAAAATGTCACTTATACACCGATGCGACTTACCTGTGTTTTTGTTTTTTCTTTCAGCTATGCAATTTTGACCCGGTGTGACTTATTTTCCGGAAAATATGTTAGTCATATTAACATAATTGTATTAATTAAAATGTACACATTAAAATGACATAATTACTAGGATTTTATTTATTTTTACTGTCTTGGACAAAATGGGGCCTTAAAGTCAAAAAGGTTGAGAACCACTGGTGTAATGTGAGACTTTGTTAGGCTATTCCTGAGGTGCTCCGTTGTGCTTGGAAATAAACTGTACTAGATTTTTCAAGAACATGGGACCAATATATACCACAAATAGGCTCCAAAGTCAAGGAAGAGAATTCACCGAGTCAACCTTGCAAAATTACATTATCAGGGAATAGTTAAGATACTTTTCTAGTTTTCTGCCTTGTGATTGAATTGCTGTACAATTTGATTCATGATTCCTCCCTTCCTGAGTGACACGCCAGCCATGTTGCCATGTAAATTAATTTTGTGTAACTTGAAATGGCTAGCCAGGCGCATAGCAATTTGTGCGGATCAGCGATCATTTAAATGCACATCACCGTCTCCTCGACATAGGGGCAGGACACTGTGCCTTACACACGTGGATGGTTAGATTACCCATCGATGCCAGCGGTCCTCCTACGCTGTAGCTGGGATAGTTTGATGCTGGGGTGTTTAAGGCAATTACAGAGTAGGTGATTGACTGGGGAAGTCAACATCATTTGCCAACATCACCAAATGTATTACTTTTTCATTGCGCTGTGGACATTGCGCTTTTTTCTTAAATCTGTATCTGGAGGATACATTTTTCTTAAATCTGTATCAATTTGGTTCCAAAATCATATATTCTGGCCTGCCAAAACGGCAACTGAGGTTAGTTACTAGTTTTTTACTAGTCTGAATGCTGTTCTGTGTTCTTGCTGGTGCGATCTGAAAGTGTTCTAAAATTTCACTCTTTCCCTTCAGGGTGTGATCAGTGTGCAGCTGGTGGTTACCATGGTAATGGCCAGCGTGATTCAGAAGATCATACCCCACTATTCCTTTGCACGATGGCTCCTCTGCAGTGGCAGGTAATGATGAAGTACAGCCCACTGTGCTGCTCTGGTATCCTTCTCGATAGTCAACCCAAAATGGCATCTTTGCACACAGCATATCCTGTTTTATTGTTCATATTAAAGGGCCCGTCAAAAATGCATCATTATGGTGTTTCAGTAAGACCAAAGGGTATCATCAAAAAGCTCTACGACCCAAGAGAACCGCTAACGAAAATACAAGCCACGCTTGTTTCCCCCCTTAATTAGCGCCATATGTGTTCAGAGTAAACAGCTCTTCCAAATGTGCTCAATAATTCATCTGTGCTTGTTTTTGGCTGCAAAAATAGTTTGGGAAAACTCTGGCTCGAGTGCAGGGCTTGAAGTGTTGCCCAGGAGACTTTCATAATTAACTTTTCATTAGGAAGTAAACATGCAAAAACAACTGAAAGCAGTACAGCCCCCTCAGGGCTCATGACAGGCCAGTTTCTAAACAAAGGGGTTGTGGTAAATGTTTGCCACCAAAGATCTGCTAATTTTATTACCATCAAACAACTTTAGTAATTTGAAGAAATGGTTTACATGAAAATGAAAATTCTGTGATCATTCACCCTCATTGCACACCTGTATGCCTTCTGTCTGCTGTGAAACATAAAAGGAGAAATTCAGAAAGCTGCGGTTGTTGCTCTTTTCCATGCAGTTACAAGATCTGGAAAAGACGGAACGGAAGATTTCAACCTTCAAAAAAGGTCACAAAGGCACCACAAAAGAATTATGAAAGTGGTCCATGCAGTGAAAGTCAATAGGTTGACTCGCGTATTGTTTAGACCCCATTGACTTTCATTGTATGGATAAAAACATTCTTCAAAATATCTTTTCTATCTGTTCTGAAGAAGAAAGTCAGTCATACAGGTATGAAACTGAATGACTGAGAGTAAATGATAACAGAATTAATTTTTGGGGTGAATGTCTCCTATTATATTAAGCAGTACTACTGTTTTTAACATAGATAATGAAAAGAAATGTTTCTTAATCAGCATATTAGAATGATTTCTAAAAGATCAGGTGACACTGAAGACTGGAGTAATGGCTGCTGAAAATTCAGCTTTGGGAATAAATTACATTTTAAAATAAAATAAAAATTTGATCAAATAAATGCAACCTTGGTGAGCATAAGAGACTTCATAAAATCTTTAAACCCCAAATCTTGACAGAAGGTTGCTGGTTGTGTTATATATATATATATGTATATGTATATGTATATATGTATATATATATGTATATATGTGTTTTCAAGAGCAATCAGTATTTCAGAGATGGTGATATACTTCTTGTCTCATTAGTCTGCGTTGGTACCAGCACCCCACAGAAGATGAGCTGAGGACCTTAGCTGGAAAACAGCAGAAAGGAGGCAAGAGCAAGAAGGACAGGTACAACACGTCATCATTGTTGGACGTTTCTCTGGATTTGTGCACATTTGACTTTTGTGTGTCAAAGAACATTTTGTGGCTACAACAGAGTGGTAAAAATCAAGCAGCTTTGTTGCCCATATTCTGTAGTGGTCTAAGCATACAATGCTAATTCCCTGAAAAGGTAGACTAGCCTGTGTCTAGCAGCTTAGTTTTGATAGTCAGCTCTATTATACCTACCTCCTGTTCTCAGACAAAAGCCCATTTTTGCTCTGCAGGGAGCTCTTGGGCCATTTTGTCAGGCAGGTATGCTGCAATCCAGTGCAGAGAGACTGCCATGCCCACAGTGCTTTTGTGCTGAACACCATTGTGCATACTGACCTATGTAAACAACAGAGACCCAGAGGAGAAGTCCAAGAATCTCAGGTTCAGCTGGCTTGGAGCCACGGGTCAGGAAGCTTGCATACTAGACCTGTTCACGCTAAGGCCTGTGCCCCTTTCCAATATCCCAACATTCCCAGCAGAGCCTGACATTCATTTCTTTATTCTTTGTCATGCAGACAGCATTAGAGATGGGTGGAAATATGTTTGATTTGAACGGTGTGTGGATTTAGCTCTTTTTCAATAGCGAGGAGGGCTCATCTAATCCCCAGTAAAATGTGCAAACTCTGGTGTTTGGTTGCCAATAGAGACAGAGCCCTCAGTTAGGACTGTGAAAAATCTGCTGTCCTTCGGACAAAGTTGCAGATCCCACACGTTGATACCTGCTTCTCAGATATGTTCTTTTGCTTTCGATCATCATTGTGAATAAATTAAATTGTATAATAAATTTAGCTTCAGTGTTAATAATTAAAGGCCCTTAAAATAAAAAATAAAAAAAAACTTTAAAAATCAAAACTGACAGTAAAGACATTTACTTTTACTTTTTATTTTATTTGAACTTACTATTCATCAAAAAAAAAAAAATCCTGAAAAAAAAAGTATCACATTTCCTCAAAAATATTAAGCAGCACAAAAGCTTACAACATTGATAATAATCAGAAATTATTCTTGAGCACCAAATCAGCATATTAGAATGATTTCTGAAGGATCATGTGACACTGAAGCTGAAAATTCAGCTTTGCCATCACAGGAATAAATATTACTGTTGTTACTGGATTTTTTAAATGATTGTAACCATTAGAAACTTTAAAATATCTTACCAACTGCAAGCCTTTGAGTGTATATAAGTAAAAAATTTTGTAGTCATAATTATGAGCATTCATAATTAAAAACTGATTAGTATTACATTTAATTTGATGATACTCTATGATGTTAAATAGATAGATAGATAAATTTTTAAATTAATTGATTTTTAGATTTAATATTCATTTTAATTTTAATATTTATATTTATTTATTTTTTTTATAATTATTTTTTGAAAGGGGTAATATGATGCGATTTAAAACTTTGGAGTGTTACAAGCTCTTGGGGCATAAAGAAGATCTGTAAAGTTGCAAAGACTAAAGTCTCAAATCCAAAGAGATATTCTTTATAAAAGTTAAGAGTCAACCACGCATACCTAAAACGGCTCGTTCTAACACGCCCCACCTGTCTACGTCACGATGTGGGAAGATTTGAATAAAGCCGCCCAAATGTTCACGCAAAAAAAAAAAGCGTAACTTTTATTCTCGCTGTAATATCGCTGCCGCCGCCGCCATGTCGTGAAGACGCTGTGTTTCATGTGAAAGCGAAACTACTTTGGTTTGGCCTTCAAAAGAGGACAATATCCGCTTCGTCAAGCCTAGAGCTGATCCGTGCTGGTCGCTGGAGGGAAATGCATCAACTTTGTGCTGTGGATCGGGTTTCACTGCGGACGAAGCAGAGTCCAACCCGGGGTCGTCACATGTGGTTGCTGCAAGCCCTCCGGATGCTCCTTCGTCAAATTCGCCGGCCGCGCTGTTCTAAAGCCCACCCCCCTCCGCTCACTCAAGCCCGCCGTGTATGACCTTGTGTGTTTCATTGTGAAAGCGAAACAACTTTGTTTGGCCTTCCAAAAGAGGACACAACTAGAATCAGTGGTTAAGTTGTATTTACAACACTGTTCCAGAACAGTAAACCCAAATATCCAGTTGTGTGCAGCGCATTTTATGGAGGACAAAGACTGTTTCCTGGGAGAGTAGCCTAAAATGCCGGCTGTTCTGACTCACAGACTGTAAGTACGTTTTTCATATTTAAAAGATTTGCCACTGAAGATTCAAACGCGAGTTTTGGGCAGTGTAGAGTAACACTTGTTGTTTGTAATTTCTCCAATCACAAATGCAGACATGGTTTTATGTTTACGCGGTGCGATGTAACGCAACGCGTAAAAAGACAGTATAAATCATTATAATCCGTAATTATGTCCCCACTGGATGCAACAAATGCCTTGTTTATAATGGGTTTTAATGTTTTTGTCACATCACTCCGGCCAGACAGGGCATCACAGTATGTTAAGGTGCGTAACATTACCGTCACATGCTTGAAGTATTCGGCCAATCACAATGCACTGGATAGCTGGCCAATCAGAGCACACCTTGCTTTTCAGACCGATGAGCTTTGGAAAAAATCGACGCGTTTCAGAAAGGCGGGGCATAGAGGAGAAACGATAATGTACAGTATGTGGAAAATAATGTGTTTTTTATTTACCTTAAATCGCATAAACACATTTCATTACACAAAATACTGTTCTTTTTTAGCAACATCATATGACCCCTTTAAAGGAAATTAAGCACATTTCAGCTTTGGGCCAAACTATTATAAAAGCTACTACAACAACAACTACTAAAAGCTATTACAACATATAGTGTTATCAATTTGTATCGCAACAAGAGTTATGATAAATTATATTGTATACATTGATAATAAAGTGTCTTTACTTAAGTAATGTTAAAAATAACATTATTTCCATTGACAATCACAGCTGCTTCATTACTAATTCATTGTAGGCTATATTGTGAAGTGAAGAGCAGGTAGTCATGACAGCTGCATGAAACCATTTTACTAGTTTAATCAACTTAAACTGTGACATCCTATACAAGTTATCCGAGTATTACAAAATAAATGAAACAAAAGTGTCTTTTAAAATGTAATTGGGAGCACCTGAACTTCTCACCCATGATGATGACATCCCACTTCACATAGCATTCAGAATTTACACTGCCAGGAAGGAGATATGAGTCATGTGACACATTGCATTGTGTGATGAGGTTAAATGCCAGAGAAGCCCCGCCATCTTACAACTGAAGCCACTTACAAGAGCGCTGAAACATCATAAATGAATGGAAAAAGTAGCCCAGATGCTCCTGAATAAATTCTCTTATCTAAGCAGAAGAGGATGATAACAGCTAGCTCTTGGAAGAGCATACTCTTATCACTTTGAACATTAAAAAAAAGAAATTATTCAGTTTTATTCAAAGCATAAATAAAAAGCAACTTTAATGTAATTTATACAATTTATACTGGCAAGTGAATGGAGAAAAATAGCACTCTAGTACTCAATTTAGTTTTTTGGCCCAAAATGTCCTTGGTAATTTTTGTGGGTGTGTTTCAGGTTAGCCTGATTTCAGTGCTATTATATGTGCTATGTTCACCTTTTGCTTCTCTCAGGAAGTACAATGGGCACTTAGAGAACAAACCAATGACTATTCCCAAAGACATCGACCTTCAGCTGGAGACTAAAAGCATTGCAGAGGTGGACACACTAGGTAACTCACCTGTTGTCATTATATGAAACCTAATGAATCCTTGAGCTTCAAGGATCTTCTTAGTGAGACGGGTTTCTAAAGCTTCTCTT
Organism: Sinocyclocheilus anophthalmus; assembly: GCA_018155175.1. NCBI lineage: Eukaryota > Metazoa > Chordata > Actinopteri > Cypriniformes > Cyprinidae > Sinocyclocheilus > Sinocyclocheilus anophthalmus. Next base: position 169,594 of record JADLZN010001500.1, on the reverse strand, counting down.
TTTGTCTGTTGGTTGTTTTTGTTTTGTTTTTTTGTCTAGCTCTGCATTACTTTCCTGAATTCCAGTGGTTGGTGGACTTCACGGTGGCTGCCACAGTGGTGTATCTCATCACGGAGCTGTACTTCTGTGTGGCGGAGCCCAATGAGGAGATGAACATCAGTGTGGTGTGGAGCCTGCTGGTCTTGGCCTTTGTCACGTATCCCCTTTCTAGCTTAAAATACTGAAGGAGCGTTTCCTCTCCTCCTCTGTTGCATTGCTTTTCCTTTTTCATATTTCATTGCTTGTAATTTCTGTAATTATTTATTAGTGTTGTTGACAAATAACATGGACATGGATTTTTAATAACAGATTTTTTTTTTCCTATATCAAGATTTCAATTTAAAATTGATATACAATACCATTCAAACATTTGGGGTTATTAAGAAAACTGTTATTTAAAAATGTGATTACAGTTTTACAATATTACAGTTTTACTGTATTTTTGATCAAATAAATCAAAAGCATGTGTAAGTGTAAAAGACTTCTTTCCAAAAAAAACAAAAAAAAACATATACAGACCCCAAACTTTTAAATGGTAGTGTAAATAATTAAATTGTAATAATTTAAATAATTTAAATGGCAGTAAAAATATATAAATTATTAATAATAATATAAAATAATATTTAAATAGTTCAGTCATTTTTAGCAAATTGTTTTAAAAATGTGTAAATATCCCATATAGTCAAAATGTAGTTAACGTGAAATCATGATGTCTGCATTTTCTGAAGCAAATTTTACTGGTATTATTTGTGAAAATATCAGCATAACAATAGTAGGTTGTTTTTTTTATGGTGTTGCTATGTGGTTGCTTAGATGTGTTGCTAGTATAGGGTGATTTGAGGTTAGCCACCATACTGTAACACTTTAGGTTTGGAGTTTTTTTTTTTTTTAAATCACTAATCACAGATATGAGCATCAGTAATGGAGAAGCTTAGCAAATGCCATTAGTAATAATAGAATGATGTAGTATAGATGACATCTAGCATGTCGACTACCCATTATTAATGTCTTACTCATTAGTATTGTTTAATAAGAGCTTTGGCATGTTATTTAAACGTGGTTGCACGAGGACCATAATACAGTAGAGTTTCTCAGCACATGATGAGACTTACATAGGGAGCCGTTTGTTATTTTAACAGAACTACAAGTAGAAACCTTAAAGTACTTTATTCAATAACGTGTCCATAGTCCCTAAATGTTAAAACATCCTTTATAAATGACAACCCTTGTGGAGAAGCTCAATTTTCACAGTCTCGAAGCAGGGACAGTCTAGCCATGAGTGATGAAAGCTGCACCTGTTGCCTTTTTTACCTGATACTTTCCCCTTCTAGTGCCTCGCCAAATCACACACATTAACCCCGGCACAGTCCACAAAGATCAATCTCCCTCCGCTCGCCACTGCCCTTTACCTAGCTCAGCCTGCCACCGAAGATTGGAGGCCCAATTTTCTCGGCCCACTGGACTGATTTGCCTGGGAAAAAGAGAGGAAGGAAGGAAGGTGCCTAGTAAGGTGATGAAGATGATGACGATGATGATAGGTCTATATGTGTGCAATTGGCTGAATGTGGACAGGAAGGAGCCATTTTTCCTGATCTCAGTGGAGAGTGTGTGCTGGGGAAAATGGCCTTGTCAAAGTGATGGTCACTGAAATATTTCCTCAGATGGCCGCCCGCTTGCCTTGCAGATTTGCACGACGTAGCTACAAGTTGAATGATTGACCCTAGACCAGTATAATCAAAACGGGCACATAAAGGCATCGTAACAAAGAGGCGCAGCTAGACGTTTTCTGTCTGCATTTGGCTTTTTTTTTTTTCTTGCTTTTTAAATTAGATTTTTTCTCACCTTAGGGAAATTAGCCTTGACACTATTTGATGAGGCGTGTTTTAAATGCATTTCTCTTCTGCTGTGACACTAAATGTGAGACATTTAGATTTGAATAGAACCCAGACAGCTTCAGTAGTGTAGAGAGTTTGTATGTAGAGTAATTGCGCTTAAAGGAAAATTCTGTTGAAATCCAACTTGACATTTATTAACTGCATACGTGCCAGTGTGTAAAAATGAAGGAAAAATGTGTGTTCGGTTGAACTCTTACAGTGGACATCTAGTGTATAGAAATTACTATAACCCAGAAAATTTCTCTGATTAGTCATAGAATTAATTCCAGCCTTTATCTGATATTTTTTGGAGAGCAGTTTTTGGTATAATGTGCTCATGTGAATATGTTCCTTAGCTTCAGTTTCTCTCAGGAAGATCCTTTTCTCCCTCACGGCTCACTACTTCAGACTAGAGGAGGGCGGTGAGCGTTCCCTCTGCATCACCTTTGCCTTTTTCTTCTTTGTGAAAGCCATGGCTATCCTTATTGTCACAGAGAACTACCTGGAATTTGGCCTCGAGACAGGTATAGTAGTGTCAAGTTGGTTTTATGCATATTGCTTTCTTTTTTTTATATTAGGCCTATGTTGTAACAGAATGTGAGACCGTTTTGTTCTAAGGTGGATTTCTTTCATAGTCCAAAATTAAAACATGCTGGTAGAAATATTTAATACTGGCTACATTTAATTACTTACAAAAAATAATTAGCTGGGTTCCGTGATATTTGAATTGCTTTACTCACTGTATCATACATCAGCAGCTCCAGAAAAGGTGTTCCCATCCTTTTGTTTGGGGGATGACGTGTTGGAACATCGGAATGTGTGGCCACATGCAGACAAAAAATAAAAAATACAAAAAGAATGCTTTAGCTGCATGTTAAATCTTTCGGACACTATTTGTCCATAGCGTAAAAACGTGACAGTTTGCCAGGTGCTTGTCGTTGTAGACCATTTCATCTGTTGATTGAATCCACTACATCACTTATGGTTAGTGAGGGTCAGATGGTCATTCTTGAATTAGTATGTAAACCACGCATTAGGCTGCAGTTTGTTTGGTTTTAAAAGCTGAACCCCGTAGGCTTACCCACTTAGTCATTTTCACTATAGATCCTGTAACCTGGTCCAAAATCAAACACTTTACTGAATAGGGAGGTGCAATATTGACAAAAAAAATATATATGATTTTCTGTGATTTTGAATAGCAATAATTCGAAATATTTTGCTGTGTGTTTTTTGTGCTCGTAATACCTAGTGGTATTTAGCATGTCATGAACAGCTGACTCCAAAGTGTTTCATTATTCTTCTATATTGTTTAGGCAGTGGTTAGTTACAGCCAGTGGACAGAACCTGGAACCATTTCACTATGAGGGAATATATTTGATTAAACTGATTTTCCTTCAAGGATTTTTGCCTTTTATACTGCAGTAAGTAGTCTATAACGGGAGTGAATCAGTCCTGCTCCTGGAGGGACCAGTCTCCTGCCGAGTCTGAGTTCAAACCAGCTGCAACACCTTACTTGAATTAGGGTTGAGCTAATCTGCAGGCAGGACAGTGGCCTCAGGGACAGGTTTGAACACCATTTTCTACAGGTGCATCTCATAAATTAGAATTCGTGGGAAAAGTTCATTTATTTCAGTAATTCAACTGTTATTGTGAAACTCGTGTATTAAATAATTTCAGTGCACACAGACTGAAGTAGTTTTTAGTCTTTGGTTCTTTTAATTGTGATGTTTTTGGCTCACATTTCACAAAAACCCACAAATAAATTCACTATCTCAAATTAGAATACTTCATATGACCAATAAAAAAAAAACATTTTTAGTGAATTGTTGGCCTTCTGGAAAGTATGTTCATTTACTGTACATGTACTCAATACTTGGTTGGGCCTCCTTTTGCATGAATTACTGCATCAATGTGGCGTAGCATGGAGGCAATCAGCCTGTGGCACAGCTGAGGTGGTATGGAAGCCCAACGGTTGCTTTTGAATAGGGGGCGGCATTCAGGTCGATCTGCATTGTTGGGTCTGGGGTCTATCATCTCCTCTGGGACATACCACATAGAGTCTCTTATGGGGTTCAGGTCAGGCTAGTTTGCAGGCCAATCAAGCACAGTAGTAACACCATGGTCATTTAACCAGCTTTTTGTGCTTTTGGCAGTGTGGGCAGTTGCCAAGTCCTGCTGGAAAATGAAATCAGCATCTCCATAAAGCTTGTCAGCAGAAGGAAGCATGAAGTGCTCTAAAATTTCCTGGTAGATGGCTGCGTTGACTGTGGACTTCAGAAAACACAGTGACAACACCAGCAGATGACATGGCAGCCCAAATCATCACAGACTGTGGAAACTTCACACTGGACTTCAAGCAACATGGTTTCTGTAACTCTCCACTCTTCCTCCAGACTCTGGGACCTTGAATTCCAAATGAAATGCAAAATAATTTTTTATCTGAAAAGAGGACTTTGGACCACTGTGTTTTCTGAAGGACACAGTCAACGCGGCCATCTACCGGCCTTTCTTTTTCCTTCCCTATTTCATTCTTTTCTACATTTAAATATATTTAAGAATTTCACTTGTAATACAGTGTTTCTATCCTCCTTTTTCTGCTTTCATAGGCTTTGCAAATTTTTCTGAAAGTGCTGTGAAGTTTCTGGAAAACCAAGGCCTTGAGTCTCAGTAAGTATTATGGCTGCTGTACCCCTGCCCCCTTTGTCAGCAAAGAGGGAGTGTGTGTGTATACAGTATACCATGTCTCCATGAATTAGGATTAAGCCGTGTATGTGATGGTTTGTGCTTCCCTGCAGTGAATAGGCCTTGCTCTCTTCCTCTGTCTCTACAGGGGCCCCATATCCAAGCTGACCTTTAAGCTGATTCTGGCACTGCTCTGCGCTCTCATTGGAGCCTTTCTCACCTTCCCAGGCCTGCGATTGGCCCAGATGCATCTTGATGCCCTCACACTAAACAACTGCAAAGTCACACAGTAAATGTTTCAGAAAATCTAATCTAAATCTAATTATTAATATGTTGTCTAGAGCCCAACTGATATATCGTTTAGCCGATATTATTGGCCGATATGAGCCTGTCGCCGATATATCGGTATCGGTGAATATGCCGCCGATATGAACTTTTTTTTTACAGAACATATAACGCAGATAAATGCTTGGAATGGTGTAATTACTTAGTTTGTCCAGAAGAGCGTGCTCCATTGTTTGCTACTGGCAACCTGGATGAAACGCTTTAAAGCTTATCTTATAAGTCTATGGAAAACCATTGAAACTTTGAACGGCCATATCTCCGTAACGGCTCGGCGAATCTGCACCAAATTCGGGGGATCCCTTCAGCTCGAGGAACCCTCTCGAACGCGAATCGAGTGTACGTCTCAAGGCCCTCTTTCGAATGAGACCACCCCCGCGTCGATAGCCCCCGGGGTTCGGGAGATACGGGTGGTTAAATTCGCGGTCCGGCGCCAACTGATCTAGCGATCCCGGGGGGCTACCGACGCGCGGAGGGGGGCGTTCGAGAGGGCTCCTCGAGCTGAAAGGATCCCCCGAATTTGGTGGCGAGATTCGCCGGCGCTTTCGCGAGATAGTGACACCAGCCAACACTTTCACTTCAGTAAGGAGGTCTCTTGTTCAGGCAGCAGCATTCAAGCGTTGGCTTATTCTACCGTAAGTGCCTGCGAAGTGGACTTCACATGATATACCGCCATGATTCCAGTTCCAAGGGAACGTACACTTTACATTCAAAGGGCATTAAAATGCGCGAGACGTGAATTTATATTCATTTACAGAGGTATATTATGTCACACATCACACTTCTCTAGTAAGTTTCGTATGTGTGTGAAGACAGTAACGCAAATCCGTGAATGAATGTTCCGAAGTAAAATAAACTTCAACGGAATAAAGTTGAAAAGGATTGAATTAAAGTTAAAGTGTATAAACTTCAACTTTACTTTCAGTGCACTGATGTCAGACTCATTTTGAATAATAGTTTATTGTTAAATTGTTAAATGCCCTGCATTCCATCATTACATATCTTTGTCACGTCATTATAAGTGTTTGATCACCACATTTGAGTGATCATTGCAAAAAATGTGTTTATGTATATATATTCTGTTTATGTATATACTGTATCTATATATAGTACCAGTCCACACGGTTTGGACACACGAATGGGAACGTGTCCAAACTTTTGACTGGTACTGTTCTATAATATACACAAAGATTATCGGCAGATATATCGATATCGGCCTTTTTACTCCCTAATATCGGTATCTGTATCGGCCCCAAAAAACCCATATCGGTCGGACTCTAATGTTGACACCTTTAGTAGTCACCTTAAATGCTAAAATTAAAATGATGAGTATTAAATAAAGTGGAATTTAACCAGTTTATATTGAAATATTGTAGCCACTAACAATATGTCCATGTTAATTGATGTGGAGCATCAGTGTCTGACTATATCTGCAGCAAGTTAGCAGATAAGCATTACTGTAGATGGACCTGGTCTACATTTCCAGCCAGCATTGGGCTCTAGGGTAACTGTGTTACAAAAGAGGAGTTAGGCATTACACATCTCACATAGCTAATCCTCTTCAGCGTGGCCAGCTCACCATACCTGGTCTCATGACACTATGAGGCTTACTCTTTTAGGCCTGGATTACTGCTATGCTTCTTGTACGGCTGAAATGGTATTTTTAAAGCAGTGGCACTCGATAGTTGATGTCTACTGCTCCACTGATATTGATACTCTTGTGTGTTACCTTGTCTAATTGGTTGTTTTTATGTGTCCGTCCTTCAGGACCTTGCTACATATCAACTTCTTGGCCCCCTTAATCATGGTACTGCTATGGGTGAAGCCCATAACAAAGGATTACATAATGAATCCCACTTTTGGGAAAGATAGTGTGCCTTTGTGAGTATTTCGTTTAACATATAAGCAACATTATATTTTGCATTATTACTATGTTGAATTGTTTTTAAACTTGTTCATTAAGGCCCTCTGTGCACTTGAGGAAGCTTACTTTAGTCAACATGAAAACAAAATTGGCCCTTATTACTTTAATACACGATCCTGGTCTTATTGTACATGATTCATCAGTACACAGTATTCAAATTAAAGTTAATGTCTTCGTAAATTTTCATCAAAATCATTTATAATTAAAGCATTATTTATAATAATTTGTTCTGCCTCTGAAATGGCCTTGTTTGATGCTGCAAAGGGTGAAAATAATCTTAACAAATAGCTTAACACACTTATTGGTGGAGAATTCATTTAATTCCAAACCCTTTCCAATACTTAACACAGTAATGTAATGGTGCTTAATGGTTGTGGAATAATGTAAAGATGAAAGATTTGGGAGAGGGTGAAAAGTTGATAAGCTCTGGAGGGTAAACTTCCACGTCTTGGTCAGAATTTCTCCTCAGAGGTTGGTGCTGATGATATTTCAGGAGGGAAGTAATCATCGGGCAATCTACAAACTACAAACTCTCATTTGGGTTCCATTCTTGTGTGAAATGCCCACCTTTCTCAATCCAATTTATCAAGTCCCACCCTATATTTGTTTTACTCATAAATGCATCACAATGAGGTGGTAAAATAGGTTGTGATTGCCATTTTCTGTTGTCTTAAAGTGGGTTTTTTTTTAGTGAGAGCTTTGTTCATTCTTCTCAAGTCACAACCTAAGTTTTGGACTGATTTGGTGCGTCACTCCTCTTCATCTGCTTTCAGAATGTCTGAGAAGACATACGACACGTTGCGACTGTGGGTGATCCTGCTTCTGTGTGTGCTGAGACTAGCCATGATGCGGCATCATCTCCAGGCCTACCTCAACCTGGCCCAGAAGGGCGTCTTGCAGATGAAGAAGGAAGCGGGACGCATTAGTACAGTGGATCTCCAAAAGATGGTGTGTAAACTTTAGAAAAGTGTTCAAACTTTTTGCTCTTACAGATAAACAGTGTGTCGTCACATTAGTATGCAATGAAGTTATTGCGATGCAAAGCCATCTTATTTTGCCTGATATCCCATCTTTAGTAGGTTGTTCTTGTGATGTTTGATCTCTACTGGTTAATAAATGCACTCAGGGCATCTACTCTTGGGGCCTGCGTTACAGTGTCGACATTTCTCAAAGGTGGAAATATGTCGGTATGAAAAAGGACTGCGTGGCATTGTTGCCCTCAAAGCTCTAAAATGAGGAGGCTATTTGAGTTTAGTGGAGCGCAAGGATCAAAACCCACAGCACTCCACAGCTGGAGCTGAGGAAAAGAGCCCGTTTGATGTTCCAAGCCATAAGTGAGACTCGCAAATGGCTGTAGAGTCGCAGGGGTGTCTGGTCTTACATCTGCTCCAGAATCATATGCTTGCAGCCTCCCTCTGTACTTAAGCTCCCAGTGATGGTTTCAGCGAGTCTGTTTGATGAGCTCCTCTCCTGCCAAGCTGCTTGTTATGAACGAAATTTGCCTAGATGTTTTAACTGCAAATTTGTTTTTCCTCACACAGGTCGCCCGAGTCTTTTACTACCTGTGTGTAATAGCTCTTCAGTACATCGCACCTCTGGTGATGCTGTTGCACACTACTTTTCTGTTAAAGACATTAGGTGAGTGCATTAAGGTTCTTCTTGACATGTTCTCAATTGCCTCAGTAGGGTTTCTTGAATTTTTCAGACTCTTGTTTTAACCCCCAGGTGGATACTCGTGGGTTATTTACCCAGAAGAGAATTTGCCGTGTCTGTCAAATGAGGACTCGAGCCCCGCTGAGGTGGGGCAAGACGAGGTGCAGGCCTCTCAGACAGTGGCCCAGCTATCGGTTGCTCTCGGGGGGCTGAGGACTGTTTTCTCCCCCTTGCTTTTTCGAGGGCTCCTGTCCTTCTTCACTTGGTGGATTGCCGCATGCCTGTTCTCCACCTCTCTCTTCGGCCTCTTCTACCACCAGTATCTGATGGCTGCATAGCATCGGGAAGGGTTTGTTCGACTGAACTGTGCAACACGAGGCCCTGAAACATTCCTCTTTTTCTGCAACCATATCAGCCGAGTTCTTCTCTGACGGGCTTCCTCCATGAACACAACCTAACCAATACATAAACAACAACCATAATAATTCAGTCACTGTTCTTAAGCATCAATGAATGGAGGATGGCATCCAAAGGAGACTTCAAAAAATGCTGTTTTTAAAGTGGATGTCATCTTTGAACCACCAGAAGATTGAAAGCAAGGGATCACTCATGGTCTTTGACATACTGCATTTTATTTTTTAGAGTTTAAAATGATGATCGATCAATTGCATAAGAATGATGGATTTTAATAGTGTTTTAAAGTTGTTTCACTTCTCCAAAGTAGAAACTGGGTTCTGCTTTAGGGGAGTTTTTCATTGCTGATCCGTGAAGATGAAACCGTGTTTTAGTCAGGCTTGGAGAGTGCAGTGAGGGGACTGATCAAGGAGAACAGTATGTGTTAAAGGTATATTTATTTGTTCTTTTCAGAGGGACTGAAGTCAGCCTTCTCACATGGAGCGTTTCGTTTGACTGTAGAAGACTGAGAGATCATTTAAGTGTGCGTGCGTGTGTGCGAGTGATGGTTTGTGTGTTAACATCAGTGCCTGCAGGCTCTCCATGACCCCTGCTGCTGGTGAGTAAATCTAAAAAGGGCATTTTGATCAAGTATAAAAGCTAACTCAAAAAACTGTCTAAAGCACTGGCCTCCGCTCTTCTGATACCCTCCCCTGTCATTTAACTGGGCAGATGTTTCACTTTGAATTTCGGGTGACATCAAACACATCCTGTAAGCGTGCTCTGTGTTTCTGTATGGAGCTTATTGATTTTCTGTAATGCATCAAATAACCGGATTGGATTTGTTTCATGTGAAGGTGCCAAGTATGCTTGTACTCCCCGGTGAGTGTGTACAGTATTTTCTGCTGGAAATCGGAAGCACACATGCTGAGGTACGAGCCAAAGCAGAATATGCGGCTTGATCACAAAGAAACGTCTACTTGTTTAATGAGGTCCACTTTAATATTGTGAGATTTTTGGCACTATAGTTACCAAAACTGCACGGAGGCATATCTGAAATAATTTTTTAGTTTTACTTTTTGTTTGTTAGTCTTTTTTAGTGTTAACCTACTGTAAAAGTCTTATTCTCACCTTCCATTTTGAGTTTTTGGAAGGTACACAGACAATGAATGTACTGATCCTGTCTGATTTTTCTTTTATTATTGTAGAACAATTCTGCTACCCTCGGGGCACCTAATAAAAAGCTACATATGACAAAATTGTGGCTTTTAACAAATAACAGTTAAATTAGAAATGAAAAAATTCTATATAGAAGGCCTCCAGGGATATTTATATTGCAAAAGAGCGTCCGTTATTATCAAAATCACACTATACAATCAATACTTGTTAACAATGTGGCAGTAAGATGCTTTTTGAGAGCTGTTTTTTTTTTTTTTTTTCTGTTGTTGATGATCAAGCTGTGAAGATTGATAGACTCAAAGGGGAGTTTATTTTTGCTGTAAACAATCACAATTTTTGGTAATCATCAGCAGGGCCATTTTAGTCTTACACTCAGCAATAGTTTTTTTTCCCCTTTACCTTATATTGATTTTCTGAAAATTAAAAACAAGTGACCAAAATTAATCTAAAAAAATCTATCACTAAAATCTTACTAAGTATAGGCCCTTTTATGATGTTTCGAATATGCATGTCTTTAAACATTTCTAACCCTAATGCCAAATAACAGTGTATGAGGCTCAGAACTGAGCCATATTAATTTAAGATATTCAAGACAAATCACTCTTTTCTATTCCAGTAGTGAAGTAGCTGGGATCTCTTTTAAAACCTATGAGCCTATGTATCTTGTTGGTCTCTAATGCATTTTAAGTACTTATCTTTATTTATTACTTTTCAGTTTTTGTTTAATAAATGATTGTCAAGAAAACCTCATGACTTTTTGTCTTGCTATATTTTTGTTCTGTCCGGGTTTCCCCTTTCTCATCTCCCACAGTATTTTGTTGACATATGATAGAGTTACAGTTTTTGGGTTGTATTTATTTTTTTAAATACACAATTTGGTCATGTTACTCCCTCTAAAGCTAGTGTTATCATGAATAAAATGAATTCGCACCGTGAATGGTTCTCATTCATGTGACGCTGGAGTATTGTTGTCCTGAGTGCTATTGTCGATACCGGCCTCCTCTTTTAGTTGGGGCTCTTGGATCAATGAGACAAATTCCAAAACAAACAGGCGAAGAGGCTCTTTTCTTTTTCTAAGAAAACTCAATTCACACAAACCATTTTATCCGAGGCCCACAAAACAGACCCTTTGTGGGTCGTCGTTCCCGGTGCCCGAACAAGCGAATCTTCTCGAAAGGTATCTTTTTAATGACCGATCCGCAGTCTGTGCTAAATAATGAGAGTTTCATTATTGTGTTAGCTTAGTTAAGAGCAGCAAAATAAATAATGAGAACTTGTAATAATGGGTGACCTAACCTTGTTCTTTTTGTCCTGAAATGAATCGAGTTAAAGCAAGGACTCTTTGGAAGCTAACGAACCTGAGTACTTTGGTTTTGCACAGAGAACTGTTTTCAAAGACTGCTTGATTTTCCATAATGCAAATACCTTGTATACAGTCTATGGCAAATACACTCTAGAACAGTAGGTTCACATGCCTGCAAGAACCTGTTCGTTGCAAAACAAGACATATTTGTGTGATTTACGTAGATGCATGGGTTTACATGTTTTAAAATGAGGGGAATGAGAGCTACCACATGATCTGTCTTTTTCGTTGTTGTTTATATATGATACAGTGTCTGTGGATGGAAGGTTCTTGTCCTGTGCAATTGAGTACACTGCGTAATGAGTAGTGAGCTACAACAGAGCATTTGGACAGAAGTGACTGCCCCCTTGTGAAAGCATCATGTACTGACAAGCTTAACAACAATGAGGGGCTTTATTTTTATTGCATGCCTTGTCACATAAAAGGTTATACATGGAAAATTAATGCAGTTTTAATTTTTGGTTTTTGTTTTAATTGGCTATATCTCATTAAAACATTTTCATTCTATCTTGAAGATATTGAGGGAGTACAAAGAAGGAGCTGCTGGACATTAGGAAAAGACAATCTGAGAAATATGATATTTTAAAACCTTTAAATATTGTTAATGTTTAATTAAGATCTTAAGGGTCTGTGTAAAATTGATTTGCATTTCTTACATATTTATAAATGTCAACAAATGCTTTAATAGTATAATTGTATTTTATTGCAATATGCAATGAAAACATTAGTCACTTGCATTCAGAAAAAAAGGTGTAGATCATAAAATGCAAACATTGTTTGTTTGTTTTTTGTACTAAAACAGAATTTTAAAAGAGCCAAACAAGCACATGCATGCATTATTTTCTATGTCCGTTGATTTATTTAAAGAAAATAGATTTTTTTTTAAATACCACACACTAACACAGCTTGCAAAAACAAACAGTATTTATTACAATGTTTCAGGCAAGTGACCTTCGTCAGGCGTGTGTCCGCTGATCTGTAATCCTCTTTAGCCCTTAGTTGCCCTTGATGTGTCCCTTGTGCCTCTTGTCTGAACTGTGGCTAGTGGTCAGAGGGCAGCAAAAGGTCAGCAAGCAGTCACCCGAAGCCCCCGTGGGACACCGCCATTTAGATTCCTGCACACCAGCACTATCGCTGAAGATACTCAACGTATGTATGAGTGGAAACGGAGAACAAATACCTGTTAGTGAGTTTCTTTATTAAAATTCACTAAAGCTGACAACCTTTCACATAAAACAGAGAGCCTTGTCCTTTTAAAAATAACGTGAATGAATAAAAACAAAAAGCTGGGCTGAGTAACCATGCATTTGTGTAAATGTGTTAATTAAATAGGAACTTAGCTTGATTATTATTATTATTATTATTAATAAATTTGCCTCTGGTGGAATAGTGGCTACATTATTGCCTAAAATGGAAACCGTAATTAGCAAAGGATAGCAAGCATTATTACTGTTACACTAATGAATGACTGTTCATTAAGGAGGATAATAAGAGAGAAACAATGTATAAAGAAACATAGAATGTGCTTAGTTGCATGTGTTGTCAATACAATATGTAGGCCTATCTGAGAAGAAAAAAAAAAGAAAACTTTGCTGCTCAGAGAGAAGTTGCTTCATACATGAGATTTATTTCCACAATCACAGACATGACCACTTTCCTGCCCTGCTCATGTGCGGTGAGGATCCTATACAGAAGTATTTGTCATTGGGGAATTGTTGCCGCTGGAGATAGTTGCCGGGTGCAGTGGCTGGAGGCATGTTCCGTCTAGGCCATAGGAGCTGACTCCCCATAAGTCACCACTGGAGGTGAGAAACTCATATTGTGTCCTCTGTTTGCTGGCCTGAAAGACAGGGGAAATAAGGGTTGGTCTGTATTAGTCTGTAAGTTTGCAAGGGACATATTTCAAGAGTGGCAAAAAGGTGATGTGCCACTATTGTGTGAATGGCCCCTATACTCACTTTGCTAAAGCCTGCCCATTTGCCACCAGACTGCCTCTGTTACCTAGCAACAATTTAATTAAGATGGTACATGCAAGGTGGGGCTTTCTCTCTAAATGCAGGATTTTAAATGTCCCATTAAGAATATGCCATATCACATTATTTGTCACAGCTCGAATTCTCTTTGAATGACCTAAATTACTTTTTAATCTTAATAATTACCAGTAAGCCAACCTGACTTTAAACTCATTAAATGTAGTTATTAAAAGTTATTTAATTCTGATCATTTCTTTTAAAAAATGCTTGTCAAAAATGTATAATTTGTGACGACCATTTTTTAATCCATGGTTATTTTATTCATGTTTATTTTTTTCCCCGTCTTTCATTTAATTGATCCTTTTGTGGTCCCTGCCAAAGGTTGTGAATGACACATATGTGTTATGTGTAATCATATGACAAATATTTGTAATTTATAGACTATGTCGGATGTCAAATGAAACAAATATATATCCTGCTACTGCAATGAAATTCTTCATCTTATATGAACAGCTGAAATAATCATAAATTGTTTGCATTACAGGAAAGGGCGCAGAAAGAAATATCTGCGACAACTACTAAAGCTAAAATATTATTAAGTATTATTTATTAATAAATACCGATAAATAAAGATTAACTATTTTACAATAACATCCTATTAATTAATGCTGAGCAATACATTTGTTAAGAGTATTTATGTAATGTAAGTTACTAAAAATACAATTGTTCATGGTTAGTTCATGCTAGCTCAGATCCATTAAATAATATTAGCAGATACTACTTTTTATTTAAATAATGTATTAGTAAATGTTGAATTTAAGATTAAGAAGATTAATACATGTTTTAGAAGTATTTTTCATTGTCAGTTCATATTAGCTAATATAGTTAACTAATGTTATTGAATGGAACCTTATTTTATAGTGTGTTAGCAATAAGGCTTCATTTTTAGTCGTATTAATGGATAAAAAAATTAACTAACATTTAAAGATGTAGTATTGTACAGTCAAATTCTCTTGTGACCTAATGTAAAATATAACTGCACATCCAAATTATTCAACAAAGCTTTGCCATAGAGGGTGATGAAGTTGTGCAAGTGGAAATGATTTTAATATGGAAAATAAATTGATTTCATAATTGTAATGTCTTTATATTCAACATTATTCACAGAGTGTCAGTTTCAACAAATCAAACAAGAATACGTTCTGCCATCGGCATCTTCCTGTCCTAAAAAGGTGATGAATGAGAATTTTAGATCAAGCTCCAGAAATGACAGAAACTCGTTTTAACCAGCTGCTTTAGATACCTCATCATCTGCCGGAGGTGTGCAATTCATTATTTTTCTGTCAGTTTAGAGTGTAGGAAAATACACAGTAGTAGTTTTAGAGTACACTCTTAAAAATAAAGGTGCTTCACGATGCCATAGAAGAACCTTTTTTTGTCTAAATGGTTCCATAAAGAACCTTAACCATTGAAGAACCTGTATGGTCACCAAAGGTTCTTTGGGGCGACAAAAGGAAGAGAAGGTTCTTTCAGATTAAAAAAGGTAGGAAAGAGAGGTTCTTTAAATACCTTTGACTGAAAATGTTTCGTTGGAACAAAAATGGTTCTTCTATGGCATCGCTTAAAAAACCTTTTGAAGCACCTTTATTTTTAAGAGTGTAGTTTTAAGGATGGCACAAGCAGATGGTACAAGAACTGTGGATAATATCTGTTCTGCAGTACCACTAAACAAATATTTTCATTATTCAAAAACTGAAAGCTGAAAGTTAAATCTGGCAAAATCATATTCATGAAATAGCTTGACATATAGTCAGTGTAAGCAATCTGTGTGGATTGCAATCCATTTAACTTGCTTCTAATGTGATATATTTTTCCATTTCTGATTCAATATATCTGACAGAGACGTTTAACAGACTCCAAAACATTCAAAGCATGCAAATCAAAGTACATGACATGGTCTCGGTTAACATAATGACTTTAGTAGTTCTGGCCAAAATTTGGGTCTTGACATTAACAATGACCAGGCAAGGAAACATTTGTGAAGCTGATGTGTTATATGTGATTGTGGGTTTGTGGGAAAGGGCACGAGCAGTTGCTGGGATCAGTTCACACTGCCGTGTGTCTGCTCCTCCAGACACATTGCCAATCTTACAATGGTGACAATAATGGTGGCCCAACCTGCCCCGCCACTCCAGACAATAGGAAAGGCCCGGGGCCATATGCTGAGCCTCTTGACATGGGGTCGTTTGAAGGATTGTCTGTGGGAAAGCAGGGACCAGGACTACGCCAGACATCGAAGGTCACGGGGTTTTTCAAAAGAGGCAACGTGGTCGAGCTCCTAACATAACTTCTGAAAAGGGGCCGAGGTAATTTTTAGTGAACTGGCTTATTTTAAACGTCCTTGCACACCGAGTCTGAAACTTTTGTATGCGTTTTTTCGTATGCTTCGTCGTTTCCTATCAAAATGCTTGCTACCGATGCGAAAACGCAGAAAATCAAACCTGGTCCGAATTTTTTGATGACGGACGAAAGTTTCGGAGGCAGTGTGTAAACGTGATTGACACAACGTGAGGTCGTATTTATTTTTCAACGTGCGAACATTTCGGACGAAAAATTCGGACTCAAGTGTGCAGAGACCTTAAGTCCTTTATTTCCATGCTTGAGATCTTAGTGAATTGTACAATTACTTAAATCATAAAACTGCATGTTTTTCCCGAATAAAATGATGTCGCCATAGCAACGTAGCTGCTGCTAATTACCAACCATTACTTGCCGTGCTATTTTAAGAAAAATAAATAACATCCCCCATCATCTTTCAAACAAAAATTTGCCATGGCTCAAAATTACTTTCATTATCCCATGCGGTGATTAGCATGCACGCAATGTAGATTGGATGTATGGCTTTGTATGCATGTATACAATTGCACAAAAGACGGATGGCCTTAGGCTGCTCCTCTTTACCCTTCCCCCACACTTCAGCGTTCCCGCCTCCCTTCTCCTCAATGTTACATAAATAAGCATCTCGCTCCCTGTACCGCATTAACCGGAGTGTAGAAAACTAGCTGCACCCTCCATTCACATTTTCATACTCTTTTATTAGCATGACACTGGTTAGAGGCCTGCTCTGCTACGATCTCTTTGGGCTCCTAATTAAAAAGAGGACCCCTCAGAACACAAATCTCCTGTCCCCTTTCTCTCTCTCTCATATAAAATGACTCTCTGATCCATGCTGGCGCCGCTAACTGTCAAGAGTACCTGTTCGCTTCCTTCTCATCACCTCCATCCAACCCCGTTCCAGCTTGTGCCTCTCCAAGTGAGAGTAATTGTTGCTTTCACCTGAAAGCCAAGCCTTACAGATTTAACTTGACGTATGGGTGAAGCCCAGGACAAAAGCAAACAAAAGAAAGCGGGTCAATGTTGGTGTCGAACAAGCCAGCGTCTTTGGGTTGGGGTCTTGTCGGCTTGAAAATATCCTCCGGTCAAATCCACTCTGGTTTGAGAGCATTTTCCTGTCTGGATGGATCACACCATCTCTCTTTCCTTCTCTTTTCTGCTGAACGGATCCCGCCCCAATTGTGATCCCACTATGCCAAGTCAGCTACAGGGTCCCTCCTGTCTGCTCTGATTTCAAGTAAAACGTCTCATTAGATATGGCACTTGAAAGACGCCCGCTCCATATCATATTCAGTGATACAATCCCTGGTGAATAGCTTGTGAGGAGGCAAGAAGGGAGAGAAGAAAAGAAGGCAGGGGGAGGCGGGGGTGGGGGAGAGATGGATCAAGCTACCTGAGAGTAGGGGGGGGAAGGCCTGATGAGGACTCTGTATTTCAGCAATCATTACTGCCGTGTGACACAGACACTTCGACTGTCATTATGCTTACTTGAGGTAAAAGCTCCCCTAGAAAAACAGGAAAGTAGAAAAATGTCTCAACGTTTGGTAGATTCTTAGTATGCTGGCCAAATAAAAGGGCTCCGCATTTGTGGTTAAATTAGATAATACTGCTAAAAGGAATTAAGGCGGCACTAGATGCTTTTATAATATTACATTTTGATTATTTAGTTCATTATGGAGGTATTTAGTTCATTTAGGTCTATTTAAGTAAATACCTTTTATTATATCATTAGTAGTAGTAATATTAGGAATAGTGGTAATAGCAAAGAGTATATAATTATGTTATATGGCTTTCATTTCTATAAACCTTCAAAAGCTTTTCAGATTTTGAAGCTGACGTTGAACTTCCTAAAATAAATAAATTAAATATCATATCATAATTAGATATGTGTGTGTGTGGGTGGTGTGTGTTTACACATGATGTGTAAGATACACATTTTTTGTAAAATTCTTTCACAGAAATCACGCATTTACATCTAAATCTGGTCAGTCTAGTCAAATTTCATAAATATATCAAAGCTCATGATTTTTCACTTTAAAGACTAGGAATTATTAAATTGTTAAACCTGCTCTATTCCCTGTAATGAATTTATTTCTTTATTTTAATATATTTGTATATTTGAAAGAAGGTCTCTTAGCACGCTATTTAAAAAACTGTACAGCTAGACCAGGGGTGTCAAACTCAGTTCCTGGAGGGCCACAGCCCAGAGGTTAGCTTCAACCCTAATTAAATGCACCTGATCCAGCTAATCAAGTCCTTCAGGCTTATTTGAAAACTACATGGTACATATGTTTGAGCAGGGCTGCGGCCATCCAGGAACTGAGTTTGACACCCTTGTGCTAGACTAATGAGACTTCGACTTGATTCAAGAACTACTGCATTGTTAAAAAGTGTTTTTCTTTGGTCATGTACAGTACGAAGTGAGCCAGGATTCTAATTCCCCTTGTGAAAAGAAAGTGCATGGAAATTAATTAATCATAGTGTAAAAATGCTTTGCCCAATGATTTTCATAAAATTCCTCAATAAGGGTTTTACAACAGGCAGGTAGATTGAGACCATTTCCAAGTACAGGCCTTAAGGTGCCAGAGCATGACGGGAAGCTACTTTGATGCGGCCCTTTACCACAGTGACTAATGATCAAGCCAGCCCTCACATCTCTGAACAAGCTGGGAGAGTGGTGCCAACTCTAATAAGGACTCTCACCGTAGAAATCTGACAAGGGCTGAAGTAAGAATACAGCTAAATCTACAGAGAACGCTAGAAAACAGAATAGCTCCTTTATCCCCCAAACTCAGATTAGAGCATGCTCAACAGCAATGCCATGAAAACCAGAGGCTTTTAAAGAACCTTAGTTGGCGAATCCTCTCTTCAGATCCAGAATGGAACGGTAAATGACAGGAAAACACCTCAACTAGCTCTCCTCCTTTTGACTCCTTGATTTGATTCATCCCACTCTAAGATCTTCCTTCAGACATGAGTATCTAAGGGTCTGAATTTCTTGAGTGCAGTGTGTGTGTGTGTGTGTGTGTGTGTGTGTGTGGGGTGTGTGTGTACACACTACCATCCAAACTTTTTTTTAAGTCTCATGCTCACCAAGGATGCATTCATTTAATCAAAAATACAGCAAAACAGTAATATTTTTTGAAATATTATTACAATTTAAAATAACAGAAATGGTTTTTTAAATATTATATATATATAGTCCTGTGTAATGTATTCCTGTTATGGAAAAGCTGAATTTTCAGCAGCCATTACTCCATTTTTCAGAGTGTCACATAAATCCTTCAGAAATCATTCTGATATGATCATTTGCTGCTCAAGAAACATGTTTTTATATTTTTGTGGAAACCATGATGCATATTTTTTAGGATTCTTTGATGAATAGAAAGTTAAAGAGAACAGCATTTATTTGAAAAAATAAATCTTTTGTAACATTATAAATACTTTACTGTCACTTTTGATCCATTTAATGCATTCTTGCTGAATAATAAAAAAACACCAAGGTTTAGGACAATGGTATATTATATATTGGTGTATTTATATATCAATTATTATTAGTTTTCATGTTATATTGTTTTACTAGTGTGGTGTGAATTCTGTTAAATTATAATGTTTAAGCTTATTTTGAGTAAGACATAACTCTTTAAATACTAGAATAACTAGGCTATATCTATCTTCATAAGTTAGAGATGACACACTCTCCAAAGTCTTTAAGGTCATAAGACACCATTAAGAATTTGTTGAATTTGTTTATGGCCAGACAAAGTCAGACTGAGCTTTGACAAAGACACATATATACATTCAAGAAATTCTGCTTGTTGCTTATCATTTTATCTCCTGCCTTCTGCTCTTCTTCCACATTTGCCTCTTGGCTGGCAGAAGAGTTAACATGACAACCAAGTTGACTGTCTATGAATACCAGACAAAACCTGATATCTCCAGCGAAGAGAAAGATTTAGTAACAAAATAAACTGGATTTACACTGGATATAACAGACCTCAGATTAAGACTACACCTAATCTTACATGCCAGACTGAGATCAGTGCACTTCCACAGAGATGTTACCTGTAAATCAAAGGTAAATTAGGTCTGTAGTGCCCTGTCACTGATTTAGGTATGAGCGAAATCAAAGCTGAGCAAAAGAAAGCGCAGAGACCCAGAAGCAAACGCTTTCCTCCGCAGGTATCACTTCTTGCCTTGCGGCACACTGCAGGGGCTAAAATGTTCTGCCCAACCGCAAGCGGAATCTGAGCAAGCAAAAGGTGTACCGCGGATTAGCTGCCTGCGCTGTAGCCATGGGCAACCTCTGAGATTCACGTGTGGCCGCTTTCACGTGTGTGTTTTTCCCCACACTTAGCGCAGAAGGGAGTCGCAGTGGATGATGGACTCAGATGCACTCTTGGGGAGAGGAGATGTCCTTCAAAGGTGGATGGTATCAGGAGGTTTCTCATAGCTTTGTTATGTCTCATATGGAAACGTGTATGTTCTCCAAAAAGGCCTGTGAACAACTGAACCGACTTTCTTTTGATTAAAGTACAAATACGCTGAAAGAGTTTTCACTTGTCTCCTAACTGATACCAATATATTGTATTACCAGTGTTACAATCCCAGATGTGAGGTCTGAGATACAGAAATTCAATATTTTTTGCCACCCTTAATTAGCTTCAAATGACAGTCACTGCATCCTCACTGCTCTCCCAACTCTCTCACACACACACACACACACACGTACACACACTCATAAATACTGTGATTCCCCGCCGAGTGCCTGAGGAGATGAAAGCCATTGCAGCTGCACCCACCTCAGTGTTGTGCAGTGCCTCTCAGGAGGGGCTCCCAGCATGACACAAAGCAATAGCGCAACCCACACACACTTACACACAGATTTACCTCATAATCATCATGTAGATAACCCCTCTAAAATCTAAACAAATACATATCTCACAGGTCACCAATTAAATGTATAGCTATCTATAGGACTAAATGGATTTAATACACAATCGAGGTTTAGATCTTTTACTGCACCCAAGACCACCATCAAATATTTTTATAATAACAGAGACGGTTAAAGTCACAATGAAACAGAAGTAGCGATAGATCTTTTCTTGCGTATTATGTAAATATATGGGGATTATCGGAAAAGAAAAAATGTAGGAGAGGTGACTTAGTTCTGTCCATCGGTTGTTGATTGCTTGTGAGATGTGGAGGAAGATAAACGTGAGCTTGCAGGAGTGGGGTTTAGGTGGATTAAATTATTGAAGAAGTCCTGCATACATCACTGGAAAAATGAATAATGACATTTTGATTAAAAAAAAGAAACATACATAAAATAATCATTCACAATAAGATAAAATGCATTTAGAAAATTGATGGGATGAATTTTCATTTCATACCAACGTTAAACTATATCACTCCAGAATGGCTTCTTACAGGAAATGTGGGTTGTGGGTGTTTAAAATATTATTAGTGATGGACCATCACATTTACTATGTCATGTATTAGTATTATGGATTAATGAAAAGCCATATCTTTTTTATGTATACAAACAGCATTTTTAAACTATAGCCTTACAGCACTAGATTGTGTTGATATTTAAATCACTGTCAATAACCATCTTTTTGTCTCTATTTATCTCATTGGACAGTCTCTGCATTCGACTAATATCATTTAAACTTTTGTGTGGGCAACTCTGTGCCCTTCGGTACTCTGGCTCCATTCATTCTTCTGAACAATCCCTTTAAGGATTGTACCAGCGGGGCCATCAGTGAACGCCCCGGTAATGGTGTGGGAACCTTGGCCATCTGGATGAATATTTACTCTGTCATTATGGCAGGGTGATGCAGATAAATCTGCCTCCTTTAGCTGCCCATGCTAAATATGGGATGGAGAATGAAAAGGGGAGGAGGACGTGAGTGAGAAAATGGCTGACAGTGAAGGAATCAATTACTGGACAGAGACAGCTGTGATGCACACTGTGAATTCAGGCATAGATATGAATTTATACAGGACAGCTGCGCATTTATTTATACTGTGTGAATATTTCAAATAAGAATTCCTTTTTACCTGAAATGTGAAACAAACATCTTGAATGCTGAAACGTTCAAGAGAAAAGCAAGTAAATGACTAGTGAAACATTATTTAGCTGTTTTGTGTGGCCTGAGATTGACAGGCGATGTTAATATTCGCTTTGAGTATGTATGTTGTAAATGACAGTGATACTGAAGGTGACGATATCTTTTATAGACTAGTCATGTAGATTTATTCTTTTATTTAGACATGTTCACGTTTCCTTGTATTGTTCCAGATGGTTCCAGTAGTTTAATGTGACTGCCACTGACCCCTCATTATTGGCTGTTCAGAGCACATGGGCCAATCCTAGCCAACCATGCAGCAATGACATCACCACTGCAGTGATCTGATCTTGCTTCTCCAACAGTTTTACCCTACTTTCCCATCAGGCCTTGCTTTTTCTACCTTCATGCTTTTTATCTCTCCATCTTTCATACACAAGCACAGTCAAAGGGACACCCCTCCTCAATGCACTGATTACAGAACCTGTGCGCTGAAGGCCTTTAAAGGGGCAGCAAGCTGGAAAATAACCACATGCTGTCCTGGGCAACTCCAAGGGAGCCATTCAAGAACTTAAGCTGCAAGGCAGGCTCACACCCCAGGTCTGTCATTCACCTAGAACCAACCCTCACTGGGTCAAGCATTAGAAGAGCCTCTCTTTGAGGGACAATAGTGAACATGGGAAAAGTGACTGATGGATGCCTGAAATGAAGTAGGGCAGTGAACCTTAGAAAGTGTCCCAGGAGACCCCTTTTGTTCATGTCAGCAGAGACCAGCTAAACAGAGGTTAAATATTTATTTAAACATATTAATATTCTTGATGAGGGTCTACTGTTTCAGAACTGATTAGACTTATTGAGGGAAATCAGATGTTACTTACAAACTAACTGTGTTCTCCAACTATTCCGCACAGTTCTTAGAATAAAAGACCACCTCGTTAAACACATCTTAAGGCCAAACACTGTCTTATAGATCCAAGCCAGTTTTTATGATGGCTATCTTTTATAATGATCATGAATTGAACTCTTGTCCCTGTAAACAGTTCTGGTCATTTAACCTTTGACCCATGGGATGTCAACCATTCTACTTGCCCTGCCCTCCATATGAACCTAAATCAATAGATAGACTGGTAAAATGGCTCATTTTGGGTGGAAAGGGAGGGGCTTGACCAGTTCATCATCAACTACTTTAGTGGTTACTACCAATATGACCTTTAGCCGGGGTTCTTGTCAATGTCACAGACTCCTTGTGGAAAGGACATGACCTGCCATTTGGATGAACTTGGAAATAAGTTGAGAATGCCACAGAGGAAACCCAATTATCAACTCAGATATTGATACTGATTATTATTTCTTTCCTATAGTTGATTTTGTTAAAGCTGAATACAATCACAAACACACCATTGTGTAGTTTCAGTTGTAAATCGCACACTACATTTGCAGGGTTACAATAGCCTAACTCTTGAATTGTAGCATTTTGGTAAAAAATAAATAAAAAATCAACAGCAAAACAATCTCTAAGTGTCCTCACACTCCCAACGGGTGTGATTCAGTGACCATCTCATTATTCAGACATCTCCAGCACGTGGCCACCAGGGTCATGTTCTAAGAACATACACAATTTGTTTGTGGTCATCTCTCAGAGCAGACAATAGGCCTTGTGTTTCTTAAAACCCCATGAGGGCCTACTATCTAGGAGCTTGTTTGAGCTTGAACACAGGCCTGGTCAAAGATGGGAACGGTCACAGCCCTTAACAACCTTAACCTAAGACCTTTTCCCAAAGGACCTGCCCCAATGGCCAAAGAACATGGTCATAGAAGGTTTATTGAGACACAGAATATGTGATGAAGGACTAGAAGAGAATGGCAACATTTATTTTTTGTATAGAGTTTTCAAATATGGATTCAAACCTTTTAAAAATATTTTTATCAAAGCTCTCAATTTACCCCAGTTTGGCATAAAATTATTCAAAGCTTTTGAGATTATAGTTTAGATCATTCTCATGAAGGACAAGCAATCCTCAAGGTGAGGCGCATGATGCATGAAGATGATAAAGCATGTTAATTAGACATTTGACTTTATTGGAATGCATCTTATTAATAATGACCTAATAAACAAAGTCTGTACGTCTCAAAACTCATGAAAGATATTCTGCCCGGCTCAAGGATAATGGTTAAACCTGTGTGTTGTCAGTCTTGTGAAGGTGGGTCACATTAATTTCTGGGCAAGATTTCTTGACTAATGGCTGACGCAGAACCTATGATGTGTGATATTAAAATTGTGAACTATTAAATTACAGTGTGGAACGGTCACAAACATTGTAGAGAGAGACCTGAATTGTAGCTGTGTATTGGGGTCCAGAAAAGGTAATCTCAAAGTAAAACGTTAAAAAAGTCTTTGTTACAGACATGGCACACTTGATCGGCCCTCCAGGTCTACTCCAACATAACAATATTCTCAGTAAGACTGATGGACTTTTGCCCCGACCTAAAATTTTGGGCCTCTCAACTGAATAAGCAGAGCTGCAGGGGCAGTTGACGCTGGCGCCTGGGCCTCTGAATAATCCCGTGCATATCCCCACAGTTCCTTTTCACACTATACCCCAGCTCTTCCCCCTTCCCTGAATTCCTCCCACTGTCCTCCCAACCCTGACTGTGCACCGGCAGGTAAGGACTCCGATCAGGCCGCCACTCACACTCCAGGGTGACGGATTAGAACACGTCCACCCGCCGCCTGCTTTCATCCTTTGCCAGTTCTCGGATAGGGGGCTCGTCCGGAACAGGAGAGCATTCTCCTCTGGCCCCTCCCCCCTTCTCGTCTTACCTCGAGGAGGTGGCTTGGGGTGTGGGGCGGGAGACATACCAAGTGGCATGAAAAGGAGGGTAATGGGGGAGGGGCGCCAAGAAAAGCTGGGGAGAAAAAGAACGAACATTGTCCTTTTCAAATGGATGGGAAACGATTCAGTGGGATTTGCTGGCAATTATACGGTGCAGGGCTAATCAATTCAGACTATTCTGACTGTGGAGTGGACTGATCCGATAGAACAAAAGGTCGGTCAGCAGGAGAGGTACCTGAGAAATGGGTCTGCTCAGTGTAAGTAGCATGGGGCAACACTTCTCCCTCCTGAACAGCACCAGAGCATATGGACTGGCTATGAACTTATTAGATAGCGGATTAAGGGGTAAAAGCAAGGGCTCAGGGGAACAACACAATCCTCTTTCACTTCGGCACTTAGGGGTCTTACCCCTAATAATAAGATGATGATACCATCAAAAAGACCTAAAATATATTCCTGCTGAAAGCACACATACTTCAAGAGGGGTGGTAGTTTATCATGTGCCATCCGTGCTCAACACACAACCCACAAAATCCTTATCTCACTAATAAAAGGGATCAGATTGCCTAGTATATTCATGAGCAGATCCCTCACACAAGGAGCTTCTACTTGGGACTTTGATGTGATGAGGTGGGTGACAGGTGATCCTTGGCCCTTTCATGTCTGTCAGCAAGGCTCCATGCCCTCAACAACCTCTCATCACCTAGAGACAGTCAGCAACCTGCTTCAATGGGCTTGAGGGACCTGAAGAGGCTCAATCTGGTGCCTACACAAGATGAAGCTCTACATGGTTACACTTGGTTCCAGCACAGGGTTAGTATTGTCATCATCTCAGCATGAAAGGGATAAACTATCAGTCCTTTGATAATTCTTACCACAAACTAAGGACCCTGTAGTGTGCATGGAACTGGAAATACCTGGTTCTGAAGACCAATCCATGGAGAATGGACCTAAAAATCCAAAAGGACAACATAGAGGACATCTGGAGTTGAACAAAGCTATGAGACTCCACATTATTTTCCATCATTTTTACGTTCTATGTGGTTCCTCCTTACACTGTTGTGTGACTCTGTATAAACTGTTTTTAGTCTTCACTCTCGATCTCATGTCTGTCTCTCTTTTTCTCTCAACCTTTCTTTAAAGGAATATTAAACAAGAGGATCTTGAGCTTTATAGTGGGAAATTTTACTTTGTGTGGATATTTGTTTTTCACTTCGCCTGTACCCTCTCCTTTCTTTTCTTTTTTACCATGGAGATCAACTTCCTTAAGGATTCTTTACAGAAGAGCTGAGAGGTTGCTCTTTAATGAGAGGGATCTTAACAGGGCTTCGAATGCTTCAGTCATTCTCAACTGCTTGTCACATGATGCTGGGGTTATCAACTTCAGAGGCCTGCATCTTCACTGGCATCTCTTGAAACTTCAAGGGGAATCATAGAGTATACCTCTCTCGCTCGTAAACATAAAGACAATGTGGTTCCTCCACTTCCATTCACACATATAAGATTGAAATAAAAGTCCACTGTATGATCAGTGTTGTCATTTCATTCCAATTTTTCGCTCACAAATTTCTGCACATTTTTACCATTGGAGTCTTTCTATAGAATGATTTCAATGCACATTCTTTGACAAAAGAGCCATGGTACAGAGCTCTATGGTATTTCTCAGCATAATTGAAAGGCTCTATTGACTGGTGAATTAATGAACTAACTGTTAACTGCTAAGCCCACTAGCATGTTATTATAATGAAGACAGATAAAATGCATAAAAGGCTCTGGTCCAGCCCAAGTTTTTGTGACTACACCTTTGACATACAGCCAATGCATCTTAAAATAGATGCTTAGCTGGCACAGAGCCACATCCATTCTTGTCGGGCTATATTAACTTAATTCAATCAAGTTAGATCCTAGCTTCTGTCTACAAGTCTTTTAGCTCAACCCATCAGTAATGACATGGACATACTGCATTTAGGCTATTGAAAGCCATTGCCAGCCATCTTGAGTGCTAATGTACAGTGACCCGTGTCCGGTAAGGTCACGGATGTTTGGGTATGTGACTGTGTTCAGATGCAGAGGGTTTGGGGGCTACGGGAAGAAAAAAAGTTGTTGACACCCCGACACGTTCATACCGTGACGGACACATTGAGAACTTCTGCCTTCCCCCCTTCTTCTTCTTCCTGGTGCTGTCAGCCTGGGTCAGTCGGCTGTCAATGTGGCTATGTTTGTGTGAAGTACCGTGGCATCACGCCTGCCTGTCAGTGTGTGATAGAACGCCTGGAGGTGACCACAGGGTTGTGGGTGTGCCAACCTCACCCCTCTGGTAGCAACTGACATTGCCCATCCGTTTTTCTCCATGGGTTTGTCAGTCAGCCCCCCCCATACAGTAAAACCCACAACCCGAGAGCCAGATATTGCGTACACAGTACGCAAAGCTGCTGTAGATAGCGCACATATTACATGACTTACATCCTTTCTTGTCAAAAAATATCGAGTGTGCAAATCCTAGCGGGAGTTTTTTTTTTTTGAAATGGTAAGACAAAAGACAAAATTGGACAATTCTATCATCATGTACTCTTTCTCATGCTGTTCCAAACCCTTATAACCATCTTTCTTTACTATACTATGAAAGTAGAGGGGACCAGGGATGGTCAAATTAAAAAAAAAAGGAAAAAGAAAAAAAACCTCTGAAACATATGGTACCTTTCTGTGTCATATGCTAAAATGTAGTTATTTAATTTCGTTTTTAAATCTCATTTGAGCTTGTTTAAATGTGGTGAGTCGTGATCAGCCATGTAATGCCCATAAATTGATGTTTATAGCATCACTTGCATCAAACCTGGGTAACACATTTTCAAGTTCCATATTTGAATATGAATGAAATATTTGAATATGCAAATTAGATTTGTGAGCTACAGAGGGGAAGACAAATTTCAGAGAATAATGACAAATGTTGGTCTCCAACACAAAGTTATTGCATGCATGGCCTCACAAGGACTTGACCCTTATTGTTAATAGCCTAATAATCCCATAATTTACTTGCCTTTCAAAAACTTGATTTAGACAGAATTAAGATTAAGAAGAAAATTACAAATAAAATGTTAAAGATCTGGATTTTTGTAATTGCTTATTCATGTATTGTTCATATTATATTGTAATATTTCTTATTTATTGCTGTGTGTAGACTATTGATCATTAAATATATTATTTTAATTTGAGTTTTTCTTATGGAAAGTTCTCACTGCTTCACATGGACAGTTCCTCAAATATATCAGTTAGTATTAAACTGTAAATGTTGAATTCATGCCAAGATATCACAGTTGGGGGGAAAATAGATTACAACAAATATACAAGGAAAAATAAACACAATTTTTCCTAATCCAATAAAATATTCCAATAAAATAAATCCAATAAAATATATTATATGCATTCATAAATGCATTGCTGCAAATTCATTTTACACTCACTGAGGTAATTCCATGTAATTAAATATTGATTAGACAAAGAAACTGATAGTATGCACTCATTTACGCAAATCCTTAAAATGCACATTTTAATAGGGGTAGCCTATGAAGGCTACTGTATATACACAATTTTAAAATCGCCACCAAACATATAGGCTAATATAAATCGAGAGGAAAGGTGATGTAGAGGCAACAGTATGACAGAGTACTGATCATGCTTCAATATGTATAATTGTCATGTATGCAGGATGTCAATCTTGAAGAACAGAAGCATGGCATCTACATTTTACGATGCCCTACCTTCTTTACTTTTCCTCCCCTCTCGCAATTACAGGTTCCCATGTCACTCACCAACACCAAACACTGCATGGAGGATAAGGCCAAAAATTCTTATTTGAAGTTTAGCTCTCATTTGAATGACAGAAATGAGGCCTGCTAACACACCGACAGTAGAATCAATTTGCACACATTTATAGGCACCAGAAATTAAAAGTGACAGAAAATGAAAGTCTCCAAAACAAATGAAGCAAATGAAACAATTCCCGACAAAACACTAGCCTAATTCAAAAAGTCTGGTGACAAACAACAATGTGAACTATTCTGTAATTTTGCTATGTGCTTCTTGCACTGTTAATGCAACAAATAAAGAAAAGCATACGCTGAATGAATTCTGCTTAAAGAGAAACAGGCAGACGAGGACAGGCAGAGACTAATAAAAAAAGAGTCCAGTTTTACCTTTGAAATCTCTGAATTAATCAGCAAGTAACCCATTACATTAAAGCATAGGCCTATAAAAGACCTCTTTTTTCTTTTGCTTTCCCTCTCTTTCCCTCTGTGTCACACGCTCACTATACATAAGAAACAAAAGCTAATTGAAGCGTACTGTTAAAAGGGTTTGAAATTTTAAGAGGGGCTCATACAGCTTTTGTTGATTTAGGTTTTGCACCATCTATCAATGGGTTCATAGGACAAGGTTTAATCAGGTAGGAAACCCGGACAGAAAGAGGTGGGGCGGGGCATTGTGTTGGTGTTAAAGCAGAACCAAAAAGGGGCGTCTTTTCACGTTTCTTTACTTTCACCTGCTGGGATCCATTTGGTCTCTTTCAAGAAGAAAAAGGGGCGAATGCAATGAATAAAGAAAGACAGACGAGTAGCCCTTAAAGGCCAATAGCTTAATCAACAGCCACTTGTAATCACCACAGTACTAAACTCGGTTGTAGCTGCAGCTTACAACAGTTTGAGCTCCATCCTCGCTCATGTAGTCAGAAACACATAATCAGTGGAAAGCTAAATAAACTCTCAGATTATTTTGGTACTTTAAGTATGTTATGTTCAAGATGTTGCAAAGCATGCAAAGGAAAACATTTAGAAATGCTATAAAAGCACATCAGGGCAATTTTTCAAGGGACAGTCACCCAGTAAAAGAATGAGGTCATTGCGCCATCTTGGGGTGGAAGTGAGAACCATCTGCAGCTTTTTAAACTTAAAAATAATTTAAAGGTGTTATGAAATATATAGATTATATATATTTTTCTTGATTTTATCCCACTTTGTCTAATTTTGTACTCCTATGTTATTGTTATTTTTTATTTTATTTTAATTATATTATTAGACATCCTGAGTGAAAAATAGAATAAGGGATTTGAAACAAATTCAGATTTTCAAGGGCAAAGAATCAGCGGTTTTATGGGATTATGAAGGATTTACCATTAGTTTTTCAGTATAGTCTATTACGAAAATCATTTTGGAACTAATGACCACAAGGGAGCCATCTGCAGTTTTAATATACAGTCTAAAGTCAAATCCACATAGAGGCACACACATTTCATTCACAAACAACTTTAAATTATGAAAACTACATGTTTAAATTATAAAACCAGCATGCTGTATGAATGACAAAATATGCAAATCATGTGGAATTGTTTGGGGGGGGTAAATATTTCAGATGTATGTCATCTTGTGATTAAATTTAAAATGCATTTATTTTCTGCTTTGACATGAGTGCCATGAATTGGAGTTTGTCAGTTTTCTGATGGCATCATAGTTTTCCCAAACAAGAATATCCCATAAGCTTAGAAGTCATATTGTCATGTCAATAAATAGGATTTTTGTTTCCCTTACAAACCAAATGTTTTTTTTTTCATCTCTCAATGTCAGTAAACCCTTCTTGCCCTAAGATGACCACACTGTCATTTCGAGACTCTTATTTTGTCAGGAAAATAAAAATTTCACGTGTGAAAGCCACATAAAAACACATTTAATGCGCTGTATGCCTGAACATAAGAAACCTATTTCAAAACATGCACGGAAAACATACAGATACACTCTCACAACACACACACGTGTACATGTATGACCAGGTCAGAAAGCCAGAACATTGTGAAGACAGGTCATACTCAGCCAGGTTTGTACATGCGTCTATTCCTTGAGAGCGCACTGGCTATTTGGAGAGCTACGGACATGGCACTTTGATAAAAGGGTCATTCTGCAGGCTTTGCGGGGGCTGTGTACTGTGAAGGATTGGATTTTCACATGAATGCTTGCACTCTCTGGCTGCCCGTCCTCTTCTTCCTCCACATCGAGATAGCCTTTGAATGGTAGATCTCAATTTCTGATTGCTGTCTGATTATCTATACACCTCCAGCTATATTGACTGGGCACACTGCTATTGAGAAGTGTGTCAGAATGAGAGTGGTCAGAATTTAGATTTGGGCATACAGGATTGTTCACTTAACCTGTTTTTTATTAGTCACCAGTAGTGAGGGAAAATAATTCACTACTTAAAAAAGCTCTGTAATAAATTAAACACTTAAAAGCATAGTTTACCTAAAAATGAAAACTCTGGCTTGGTTTACTAGCACTAATTATGTTCTAAAACGGCATGACTTTCTTTCGTCTGTGAAACACAAAATATATTTAGAAAAATGTTTCTTTGTGTGTGTGTTCCACAGGAGAAAGAAGGTCATTAAGGTTTGGATCGACATGAGGGTGAGTAAATGATGACATTTTCATTGAACTATCCCTTTAAGATAAACTGATCAAATATGATTTAATTACAGCCTCCCATAGAATCTTACAATCAAAGAAATGAAAAAGGAATTGTGCACCTAAAACCCAAAGTGATCACCGTGGACGAACAGTCAAATCAAATCAAGTCACCTTTATTTCTATAGCGCTTTATCCAATACAGATTGTGTCAAAGCAGCTTCACAGAGATAAACAGGAAAATTGCAGAAGCAATTATGGGAACTCTGGGATATAATTCAGATTCTGCTGTAAAGCAGCACTAACAGACAATAATGTCATTATTTATTCAATTCAATTGAAGTTTATTTGTACAGCGCTTTTCACGATACAAATCACTGCAAAGCAACTTACAGCAATGAAGTGTCTACAATAGTTAGTGGAGCTTACATGCGGTGACTGTCATTAAAAAGGCACATGGGCAGAAATGTACGTAAAAATCATTAAACGTAATCAAACAGACAATGACGAATATTAACAGCATTATTTATGAATGGCAATCAAACTTATAGCAAAATGTGGTAGTTCTGTATGTTGTTTCAGGGTTGGCATCATCGGAGGTCCTCTGAGGGGTTTAGTGTTGTCAGTTTAGCGTTGGTTTAGTTCATAGTGAAGTTAACCAGCTATAAGCAGTTCTACAAAATGCAACTATGTCATTATTTATCTCAAGTTTATGTTGACATTGTTTTTTGAAACTAGTGTACCCAGTTTTGAAACTAAAACTTAAAGCTGGCATTGTAAAGCTTGAAATGCCCTGAAAACAAGAGGCAAATAAGATGCAGTATTAAGCTGAGGAATCTAGACAGAGCCCAATTAGAGAGAGATGGTTAGGATGGGACCTGTGGTGTGGGTGTGTGTGTGTGTGTGAAGGGGGTGAGCTGAGGGGAAGGGGTGCCCGATGCCAACCTGAGACATTTTGATCTCCACACTTGGATTCACAGGCATACATTTACTCCGTTGGCAGACTAATACGCTTCCACACACATGCATAAAACACACACAAATGCTCATTGCAGGCAACATGATCTGGGTGGCAACAGTCAACACTGTGCATGGTGTTATGATGCCATCCTGTCTAGAGCAATCACTTTTGTCGCAATGAGGACCACAAGCCAATAGCATCCTGCTATCCTCTAAAACATGTGATGTGAATATTCATTGTTTGTCAAATACATTTACAAAATAGTTTGGTTTTGTCAATATAACACTTCCAATGGGTTGAACAGTACATCTGACATAAATAGTCAACGTTTCTTCAACCTGAAATTGTAAGCTATGAATACATTATATCCCTTGATCGTGGCACAGTGCCAGCCAGTCTGCCCGCAGAATAGAGATTTGATGAGGTCATGTGATTTAGTAGCCGTTTGCTTCATGGAGAGCTGCACTTGTCCATATTGTAGCAGCTAATATCACAACAGCCCTCCATCGGTGTCCATGGCAACGTGCATCAGAAAATGAAAGGAGGAAATTAAATCATGCTGTCATGGGGGTGCATGCATTAATTCTGCATAAAGAGTGGGTGATATGTGAATGCCTAGGCTTGCCTTTGTTCAGTGCCAGTGTCTGGTACACATCCAAATATGACAAAGCCGAAACCAAAAACTTGGGTTTAAAAGCAGTTGAAAAGAGAAAAAAAATACTAAATATCAATAATTGTCAACATAAATGTAAACTTGACCGTGTTGAAAAAATTGTTCTTTTCACTTCAGGAGGAGGATTTTTTTTTTTTTTTGCGCAAGCAACAAAAGATCAATCAAATATTATGGATGTACCATATTAAAATTATAAAAAAGACATTGATTTATTTGCCAATATACAATAAATGGACAACCTTATTCTTTAATGTCTTGTCTAAAAAAAATTACAATTAAACCAAAGAAATAAAATAACGTCTTAAATGTGGATTTATGCATCGCAGTGCAAAAAATGGACATTATATATCGATACAAATTTGTAAGTGTTCTTAAAGACTGGTGTTAAGTTGATAAGGGCCACAACGGAGCGCTTGAACGGATGTTCTTGTAACATGAATGAGCCTCACAATCTTCTGTCTGTGCATAAGGACACAACACGTCACTTCCTGGTTGTTGCTGCCGTGTGGTTTGAGTTTGTGCTCCGTCAAGTTAATTCTTTGTCGTTTAATTTTTTATCTTAAAATCAATTTTATACACCATCCTTTTTCAGTTTTATAACGTGTGAATATATCTCCTATCTTATTCTACAACAAAAACAATCAGAGCTCCTTGTTATCACTAGTTCTATTTTTGACTTCCGAGGCCGCTATTAGCATATAGCCCGCTAGCATCGCCAGCGTGGTTGCCCATCTCGCTTACACTAATACTCTATTCACAAACATTACCATTGTTTTACTCACTGTTACCTGCCATAAAGGCGGATTTGTGTCTACGTTTGAGTCGAGGTAGAACACGTTCGAGAGCATTCGGTGCAGCTTCTAGCTGGATGCCGTGAGAAGCAGATCAGGGACCTGGTGGCAAAGCAGACCCAGCTGAGAGTGTGGAGAGCCGTGCTGGAAACATCCCGGTCTGACGCTCACAAGTCTGGGGTAAGTATACAGCGCGCTGCTAACTTTCCCACCACCTCTACTCCATGTGTTTTTTTGCACAGGCCCGGTGCACCCAGGATGCGATTTTCCCAGATTTCCTTCACTCCGGCGCCGGGACACCACAGATCCTGGGTGCACCCGCCACGGAAGACGCAAGCCATGTCCCGGGCGACGACCTCTCCCCCTCCGCCGCCTCCGGTCTTTTGAGATCTCCACCCGGAACCGCTTCGCTCCCCTCTGCGAGATGGAACGCGACGCTGTGATCGTCGTAGACTCCATCGTCCGGCATGTCCGTGTTATGTTAGCTGAAGGTAAAGTGCACACACACTTTTTCCCTGGTGCTCGTGTTCTCGATGTTTCTGCGCAGATACCCGCGATCCTGAAGGGTGACGAGAGCCCCGGAGCGGTCGTGCTTCACGCGGGGGCTAACGACACCAAGCTGCGGCAGACGGAGACGCTGAAGAGGGACTTCAGGAGCCTGATCGAGTCGGTGCGCCGCACATCGCCCGCGACGCCGATCATCGTGTCAGGACCGCTTCCCATGTATCGACGAGGACACGAAAGGTTCAGTAGGCTTTTTGCTTTAAATTAATGTTTATTGTCATGGTGTAAAGAACAGAAACTGCTCTTTGTTAATAACTGGAATCTTTTCTGGGAGCGTCCTAGGCTGTTTCGCGCTGATGGTCTGCATCCCAGCAGAGTCGGGGCGGAGCTCATGTCAGACAACATCTCCATGTTTGACTAGTAAGTCAAATCTCAAATAACTGCCCTGATGACTTTTGTTCTACCCGCTTAAATGATAGAAGTACTTGTGCTGTCCAATCTATAAAGACTGTGTCTGTTTCCCGAATAGTGAGGTCAAAATATACATTTAATGCATTATCTAGAAAAAATCTGATCGTGATTAGACCAGAAAAATGTAAAATAAATGAACTGATTTTTTTAAAGTTTGGGTTCCTAAACATTAGATCACTCGCACTCAAAGCAGTTATTGTAAATGACATGATCACAGATAATAGTTTTGATGTAATCTGCTTGACTGAAACCTGACTAAAACCAAATTATTATATTGGTCTAAATGAGTCTACTCCACCAAGCTACTGTTATAAGCATGAGCCCCGTCAGACTGGTCATGGCGGCGGTGTTGCAACAATATGTTGTGATATTCTCAATGTTACTCAGAAGACAGGATACAGGTTTAACTCATTCGAAATACTAATGCTTAATGTTACACTGTCAGATATGCAAAAGAAATGTATCGTATCTCTTGCTCTGGCTACTGTGTATAGACCACCAGGGCCGTATACAGATTTCCTAAAAGAATTTGCAGATTTCAGACCTATTGGTTACTGTTGATAAGCGCTAATTGTCGGAGATTTTAACATTCACGTTGATAATACAAATGATGCATTAGGACTTGCGTTTACTGACCTAATAAACTCTTTTGGAGTCAAGCAAAACGTCACCGGGCCCACTCATCGTTTTAATCATACGCTAGATTTAATTATATCGCATGGAATTGATCTTACTGATATAGATATCGTACCTCAAAGTGATGATGTTACTGACCATTTCCTTGTATCGTGCATGCTGCGTATTACTAATATTAACTATATGGCTCCGCATTATCGTCCGTGTAGAACTATTGTTCCAACCACCAAAGATAGATTTACAAATAAACTGCCTGATTTATCTCATCTGCTCTGTGTACCAATAAGTACACATGAACTAGACGAAATAACTAGCAACATGGGCACTATCTTCTTTAATACATTAGAAGCTGTTGCCCCCATCATATTGAAAAAGGTTAGAGAAAAACGTATTGCGCCATGGTACAACAGTTATACCCATTCTCTCAAGAAACAAACTCGTAGTCTTGAGCGCAATGGAGAAAAACTAACTTGGAAGTTTTAGAATTGCGTGGAAAAACAGTATGTTCAGCTATAGACAGGCTCTAAAAGTTGCTAGGGCCGAGCATATCCACAAACTCATTGAAAATAATCAAAACAATCCAAGGTTTTTATTTTGCATAGTGGCTAGATTAACAAATAACCAGATGTCACTCGATCTAAATATTCCCTCACAGTTAAATAGTAATGACTTTATGAATTTCTTCACTGATAAATAGATAACATCATAAATACAATAACAAATGTAGATTCTAATGCGTATAATACTTTAGCTTCATTCATCGCACCAAAAGATAAACTGCAGTGCTTTACAGCTATAGGACAGGAAGAGCTAAATAAACTTATCACTGCATCTAAACCAACAACATGCCTGTTAGATCCTGTACCCACTAAATTACTGAAAGAGTTGTTACCTTTAGCAGAAGAACCGCTTCTCAATATTTTTAACTCGTCGTTGTCTTTAGGTCACGCCCAAAACCATTCAAGCTGGCGGTTATTAAGCCTCCTATTAAGAAACCACAACTAGATCCTAGTGAACTGGTAAATTACAGGCCCATCTCAAATCTTCCTTTTATGTCTAAAATTTAGAAAAAGTTGTGTCTGCTCATTTGTGCTCCTTCCTGCAAAAAAATGATCTCTATGAAGAATTTCAGTAAGGTTTCAGTAATGGCCCCACCATTAGCACAGAAACTGCACTTGTTAAAATACAAATGACTTGCTTCTTGCGTCAGACAAAGGCTACATCTCATTGCTAGTTTTACTTGACCTTAGTGCTCCATTCGATACTATAGATCATGACATAATCATAGATCAATTACAAAACTATACAGGTATCCAAGGGCAGGCTTTAAGATGGTTTAGATCCTACCTGTCCGATTGCTACCACATTGTTCATTTAAATGGGGATTCATCTCAATTATCACCAGTAAAATATTGAGTGTCACAAGGATCTGTCCTAGGTCCTCTGTTATTTTCGATATACATGTTGCCACTTTGTAATATTATTAGGAAATACGGGATTAGTTTCACTGTTATGCTGATGATACTCAACTATATTTTTCAGCAAGACCAGATGAAACTTCTAATTTATCTAAGCTAACGGAGTGTGTTAAAAATTTAAAAGATTGTATGACCAATAATTTTCCCCTATTAAATTCGGATAAGACAGAGATATTACTATAGGACCAAACGACAGTACACCGAATCTCGTGGATTAAAATTTGCAACTAGACGGATGCACGGTAACTTCCTCTACAGTCAAAAATCTGGGTGTTATATTGAGAAATATTGAAAATCATATTTCCCATGTTAAAAAAAACAGCATTCTTCCATCTTAGAAAACATTGCCAAGTTACGAAACATGATACCTGTTTCTGATGCAGAAAGCTAGTTCATGCATTCATGACCTCTAGACTGGACTATTGTAATGCGCTTCTAGGTGGTTGTCCTGCATCTTCAATTAACAAGCTACAGGTAGTCCAAAATGCTGTGGCTAGAGTCCTTACCTGGTCAAGAAAATATGATAATATTACCACAATTTTACAGTCTCTGCACCTATATTAAGTTCAGTATCAGTTACAAAATGTTATTACTTATCTATAAGGCCCTTAATGGTTTAGCTCTTGCTTACCTAACTAGTCTTCTACCACCTACAATCCATCACGCTCCCTAAGGTCGCAAAATTCTGGACTTTTGGTAGTACCTAGGATATCAAAGTCCACTAAGGAGGTAGAGCTTTTTCATATTTGACACCCAAACTCTGGAATAGCCTTCCTGAAAACTTTTGGGGTTCAGACACACTCTCTCTATCTAGATTAAAGACACATCTCTTTGGCCAAGCATTCAAAAATGCATCTCATAATCTTTTACTGCAGTAAAAGATTATGACTGCAGTAAAAGATTAATCAAATGCACATTATTATTCGTTTGTTTGGGTTAAACAAATAATTTTTGCTTTGTTGGAACAGCAGCTACGCTAATTAAGTTTGTATTTGTTTCTCTGTCTTTTGCCACGGTATTAACATCCCGTGGTAACTAGGATTTACACTAGCTTCAGTCTGGATCCAGAACACCTTAGAAGAGATGATGCCAACCCCTCATAGGACCTAAGATGATGCCAACCCTGAAACAATTTACAGAACTACCAAATTTTGCTATAATTTTGATTGCATCATATAGTAATTGCTGTTAATATTGTTCATCGTCTTTTTTATTACGTCTTATATTGATTTTTCCGTTTTGCTGGTTCGTCTGGTCAGAGGAGAACGGGCCCCCCGACTGAGCCTGGTTTCTCCCAAGTTGTTTGGCCATTCTGTTCACTGATGGAGTTTTTGTTCCTTGCCTCTGTCGCCTCTGGCTTGTTTAGTTGGGGACACTTCATTTCCAGCTTTATCGTTGACATAATTGCAAAGATATTATTTAAACTGAGCTGGATTTTGACATCACTGAATTCAATGATGAACGTCTTTAACTGAAAAATGAGTGTTTACTATTGTCATTTTGCATTAGTGACACGATTTTCCTAATTAATGCTGTTCAGTTACTTTGTCACAATCTGTATTGTTAAAAGAGCTATATAAATAAAGGTGACTTGACTTGCTTGACTTTTGTAGTACTTGTAGCCTATAGACAATCATTTTGATGGGTAACGTTGACTGACATTATGCAGGTAAATCCTATTGATGATTTCTCAAGGGCTCTGTGTTGCAAGGTCAACACTACAGAGACTATTGCAATCCACTATAACAGAAATAAAGGGCAGGGTCAAAGCCACGATAATGATCCTTCAAGATGATCCGAGCTGATACTTGTGAAAAAAGCACTTACATACACTTTCAATATGTGCATAAAACATACTTCAGCCTGGATACAACATAAGTTAATTATTTGCTCAGACCTCAACAAGGAGCCTCAGCACAATAATCTTCAACTTTGTGCCTTGCATATCCGGGCGCCGAGGGGCACAGTGACAGCTGTTCATCACGGCGACAGTAATACAAGACGTTTCTATCTCTCCACACCATCAATTTGCCAAGCCTGGACATTGATTTATTCATAGCCATCAGTATGCATCATTTGTCCAAATTACAGAGAGGAAATATTGACAGAAGATAAATAAAAGATAAACTGAGTCACTTTGGACAGTGTCAGATACATCTGATTTCTGTACAACCCATTATAAACAAACCGAAACAATACCAAAAGACATCAGCTGATAACTAAAGTCATCTGCCAGAAATGAATTCACAATTTAAGGATAAAAGCACCAACATCTTACTCATCTCTACCTGTATTAAATACCAATATAGACAGAATGTCAAACTGTAAAATTCCTTGGCAACCTAAAGCCTGCATTTCCAGGCTGAAGGCAGTGCTGACAGCAGATATCAGCTGCTGCATGACAAACAGATCATGCAAATGACCTCTGATGGATTCAGAAGCGGGGATCTTACGGTCTATCTGTCCACACCTGTGCTACATGGAAATGAGATTTTAATTCAACCAGACCACCTGATAACAGCAAAACACTGACTGAGGGTCTGAGAAGCTGCCATCAAAGATATATTTATATATTAGCTATCATCTTTTGAGTATCATGATCCATCACTTTACCAGTTTTTGCATCTTCCCAGCTGCCTATAAGGCAGAGCTTGGATCTCATCAATAATGCAACGAAACATTATGTTTATGCAATTCACACAATGACAGAGCACTAGTACACTATAGTGATTGTAGCCACATACTGACAACATCCCTACAAGCATACAACAGCTTGTGCCCACTAAAAAGCATGATGAGAGTTATTTAGGTTAAAATACATAATAGACTATAGTATAGAGAGTGTAAAAAGGCAATAAATACTCACCTTTTGATTCTGTTTTGTGCAGCTTCTTATCGCTTCATGGTAGCACAGCACACAGGAAAAATAACTGTAGTGCCATGGTGATATGCAAATTAATGGATCACGCTGAATACAAGGACATTTATTATTCATAAATTACTCATGTTTATGCAAATTAGGTTACACTACCCTACTCAAACAGGAGGTTGGTAATTTATTCTGTCTTGCTTCATAAGCTTCAGTGGCTTTTTAAAAAGGCAAATATCTGATCTAACACGGTTATTCATGTTAAAAAAGTAAATTGTCATCAACATGTTGATCAATGTCTTCAGGATCAATAGCAAATCACAGATAGGCGAGTTTGATCAGGGTTGGAGCTAAACTCTGCAGCGCATTGGCCCTCCAGGGCAAGATTTGAGGAACCCTGCTGTAGTGGAATGGGTTATAACCATAAACACTTGGCGCCCCCATGTGGTCATCTGAGAGAGCGTCTGTCCCGTTATGATTGTGCGGAAATAAACAGTTATATTTACACTACAAATTGGACCAGTCTCTAAAAATCGACAAGACACATCAGTCCATATGCATGTTAGGCTTGAAAACCGTCACAGAACTTCTCAAAACATTATCAACCTCTTTTTCAAATTGATGAAGAAGTTTAAAGTCGCAGAATCCTCTGTACAGTAACCCAGTGGCCAGTGTTTTCATAGCCTTCTTCATTTGCCACAGTGAAGGTACCGTGACCGTGTGTAAATCCCTGTTAAGCTCAGCCGTGACCACTGCCGGTTCGAGTCTAGATCCGTTAGTGAGTCACTTTCATCGTTAGACTGGTCCGTTATGCGCTCGTCAGATTGTTGGAGAACACGATCGGACGCACTTGTGTCCTCAGTTTGGTCGCTTTGTGGATTTTCTGAACACTGGTCGAGCTGGAACATCTCTCGTGTTTTGAAGCGTGTCGTCAACCACTCTGTGCTCGCCCTGGAATTACAGACACCCATTTCTGTAGCCATTTGAGTCGCTTTTTTACGAATCGTTGAATCGTCTACAGGTGCATCTCAATAAATTAGAATGTCGTGGAAAAGTTCATTTATTTCAGTAATTCAACTCAAATTGTGAAACTCGTGTATTAAATAAATTCAATGCACACAGACTGAATAGTTTACGTCTTTGGTTCTTTTAATTGTGATGATTTTGGCTCACATTTAACAAAAACCCACCAATTCTCTCTCTCAACAAATTAGAATATGGTGACATGCCAATCAGCTAATCAACTCAAAACACCTGCAAAGATTTCCTGAGCCTTCAAAATGGTCTATCAGTTTGGTTCACTAGGCTACACAATCATGGGGAAAATGCTGATCTGACAATTGTCCAGACAATCATTGACACCCTTCACAAGGATGTTAAGCCACAAACATTCATTGCCAAAGAAGCTGGCCGAGTGCTGTATCCAAGCATGTTAACAGAAAGTTGAGTGGAAGGAAAAAGTGTGGAAGAAAAAGATGCACAACCAACCGAGAGAACCGCAGCCTTATGAGGATTGTCAAGCAAATCGATTCAAGAATTTGAGTGAACTTCACAAGGAATGGACTGAGGCTGGGGTCAAGGCATCAAGAGCCACCACACACAGACGTGTCAAGGAATTTGGCTACAGTTGTTGTATTCCTCTTGTTAAGCCACTCTTGAACCACAGACAACATCAGAGGCGTGACTGTTGCCCAGTGGTCCAAAGTCCTTTTTCCAGATGAGAGCAAGTTTTGTATTTCATTTGGAAACCAAGGTCCTAGAGTATGGAGGAAGGGTGGAGAAGCTCATAAGCCCAAGTTGCTTGAAGTCCAGTGTTAAGTTTCCACAGTCTGTGATGATTTGGGGTGCAATGTCATCTGCTGGTGTTGGTCCATTGTGTTTTTTGAAAACCAACGTCACTGCTCCCGTTTACCAAGAAATTTTGGAGCACTTCATGCGTCCTTCTGCTGACCCGCTTTTTGAGATGCTGATTTCATTTTCCAGCAGGATTTGGCCCACACTGCCAAAAGCACCACAAGCTGGTTCAATGACCATGGTGTTAATGTGCTTGATTGGCCAGCAAACTCATCTG
The DNA here is from genome assembly GCA_018155175.1 of Sinocyclocheilus anophthalmus. Taxonomy (NCBI): domain Eukaryota; kingdom Metazoa; phylum Chordata; class Actinopteri; order Cypriniformes; family Cyprinidae; genus Sinocyclocheilus; species Sinocyclocheilus anophthalmus. The sequence goes on along the minus strand of JADLZN010001500.1, from coordinate 127,976 downwards.
ACCTGAACCCCATAGAGAATCTATGAGTAACCCTGATGATATGAAAATGAGAAACAAGAGACCAAAAACTTGCAGATGACGAAGGCCACGTCAAATAAACCTGTTGCTCCATACCAACCTCAAGCGTGCCACACACTGATCACCCCCCATCCAACGGCCGATTGAGCAGTAATTAAAGCAAAATGAGCCCGACCAAGTATTGGTACATTAACATACTTCCAAAGGCCAACAATTCACTAAAGCAAGTTTTTTTTTAATTTTTTTTTTTATTTGTCTTATGAAGTATTCTAATTAGTTGAGATAGTGATTTGGTGGGTTTTTGTTAAATGTGAGCAATTAATCATCACAATTAAAAGAACCAAAGTTTTTAACTACTTCAGTCTGTGTGCATTGAATTTATTTAATACACGAGTTTCACAATTTGAGTTGAATTACTGAAATAAATGAACTTTTCCATGACATTCTAATTTATTGAGGGCCCCCTGTAGCAATTTCCGTCCCTCGCTAGAAGGATCGCTCCACCCAGAGTGCAGCGTCGACTCGAGGGTCTTGCGAGATGGAAAGACAGTCTAAGAAATGTCGACTTGGCATTTTTAAATATTCCCTTTTTCGAAGTCCTAACCAACGCAGAAGGCCCTGGTTTTGAGCAAACGTTGGTCATTGCTCGGTATACGCTTCCTTTCCTGATTGGTCTACGTTAGTATTTCGTCGTGGCCATGTTCTTCTTCTTGAAGTGAAGGGTATTTAACTCTGGCGGCGATTCTTTTAAGTCGAATATTTTCAGTGAATCGGTTGACCGTGTTCTTAGCACGAATGTCCCTGGGCACGTATGACGCCCCGTCGGTGTCTGTGTCTCAGGATGGTCGTACAAATATAAAATGGGTTTAAAAGATTGAGCTATGATCTCCTTCAGAAATTTCTGGACTGCCACTGCCCTGCTGAGTGTAGCTCCAATACACCCTGCTGGACGTTTCTAGTAACGTTAGACGTCAAGACCTTGCTTAGCTGGCTCAGGTGTGTTTAATTAGGGTTGGAGCTAAACCCCTAGGGCATCAAGTGAAATAATTGCTGAATTGTTTGTTTGAACTGGATCTTTTAAACAAACTGTTCAAAAGAGTCGATTCACAGAAATGAGCCAGACTCGTGTGAGTGAGGAACACAATCGACATCATCCAAAGGCGACTAAAGGTGGCGTGATTAATACGCGACGGTTCTCGCGCATGTCTACTGTTGAAACCTTGGTTTAAACAGATCAATAGCTCAATCTTTTAAAACCCTTTGATATTTGTACGACCATCCTTGATACACAGACACAGACGGAGCGTCACTGCCTGCCCAAGAGGGTGAGATTGAAATAGTTCATCCTTAGGATGAACTGTAATTATAATGAGATCTGAAAACATTGTTTAGTTAACTGCCTCGGTAACGCAATACAATAACTTGAATACTAGTAATTCGTGAGTAGTAGAATTCTATGTGTATACTCGTCTGCTACCTACTGGACTTCTGCACGAGAGCTAAATGCACGTATCTGGTGTGTAATCATAGTTGTATTCTTCTAATCCACAGCCTTGCATTCAAGATGTATCACAACAGCTCTCAGAAGAAATTCTGGACTTATGATAAAGAGGAAACCCTAGATAAATTAAGACTAGAAGCTAATCGGAAGTTTTGTTTAAAAGGCATGTCCAGTGGTAAGGTAAGTGGCACCTGCAGGGATTCTCTATATGTATTTATTTTACATGAAGTCTACAAAATATACTTTTATCTATCTATCTATCATACAGTAACCCAGTCATGTATAGTGTTATCAGCATAAACATCAATCACACTTTGACTTTATCTGTTTTTCAGCCTGGAATAAATGAATCCAGGTTTCTTGATGATCAAGAAGAGAAAGTGCTTTTCAGACACTATGAAAAGAGATTGCTAGACTTCTGCGCTATGTTCAAGCCTGCGATGCCTAAATCTGTTGTGGTAATACATATCACTTTTATCAGTTAAAGATGAGATCATCTAGCGTGCCGTTCTTGCTTTTTTTATTTTTAAACTTCTATATGTTTTTCAGGGCACAGCTTGTATGTATTTTCGAAGATTCTATTTGAACAACTCTTTAATGGAGTATCACCCTCGGACGATAATGTAAGTGTATTGATTTGAGTGAGATATATATATACGATCATGAGTTATTAGAGTTGTGACCTTCAAGTCCTACTTTTGCAGGTTGACATGCTCATATCTCTCCTGTAAAGTGGATGAGTTTAATGTGTCCAGCACTCAGTTTGTGGGGAACCTTCAGGAGAGCCCTGCAGGACAGGAGAGGGCTCTAGAACAGATTCTGGAGTATGAGCTGCTTCTCATCCAGCAGCTCAATTTTCACCTGGTTGTTCACAATCCTTATCGGCCCTTGGAGGGCTTTCTGATTGACCTGAAGGTGAGGCTAAAGCCTGGTTGTAGACAGTCCCACCCCTTGTTTGGGCCAATGTTATGATGTCGGGCTGCTCAAACATTTTTAACAGATTATTTAACTGAATTTAAGTGCATGGTTTCTGTATTCTCAGACCAGATACCCATTGTTAGAAAACCCAGAGATGCTGAGAAAGAGTGCAGAAGACTTTCTCAACAGAGCAGCAATGACGGATGCTGGACTCCTCTTCTCTCCGTCTCAGATCGGCCTCACACTCCTTGCCGTTTCCCTGCATCTCACCTGTCACTGTATGTCTCTACTTGACTCGTTTACCTCACACTCGTCACTCCCACGATCGTTCTACCTTCCCGCTACACGTGCACAGCTTACACTATACTATCACTTCACTATGACTTCACTACTTGCCAAACTGGTCGTCGGAGCACCTTCACTAACTCTACTCTACCTCCGTGCCGCATACTTCTTTAACTTTCACGTTCTTATTGTCACATCCTGGGTTCACATATGGACTACTTTTCACTTCACTTCTCCGTTGTGCATAAACTTAACTCACCTACCTTTTAATACTCCTCTATACGTTCTGATAGCCTACTACTACTTATGCCGTCCTCAACAGTGCTGCACGTGCTGGCCTCAAGATGGAGGCGTAGGTTCCTCCTTCAGCATTCAGAGATTCTAGCAGTTGAGATGGTAGGACGTTAAAAAGTATTTTCTTTGACATTAACAGATATTTGACCGAATGCATGGGGCTTAAGGAGGATAAAGAGACCCTCTCAAAGATGTATGAGTCAATGAGAAGTAAGTATTTTTCTTTTCTTTTTTTTAACTGTTAAAATGTCTCTAAATAAGAGATGAATAACTCTGAACACTTCTGCAAAACTGTCATAAAAGGTCTCAGATATTCAGTGGGTAAATCTGTGGCCTATAACTTCATCAAAGTTATTTTATGAGAGGTTTATCTCCTGAAAGATCCATTTTGTTGTGAAATGCCATTTTGAAGAATAAAGAAGACTCATTCGAACCCTTCCATACTTTAACCCTATGAAGACTTCATGCACACTACTCAAAAGTCTAGAATAATTTGACTGAATTTATATTTCTAGTGATAATAAAAACCTTTTGATTTAAAGACTTAAATGGCCAACAGACTCGTTTTAACACTGAAGACTGGAGTAATGGCTGCTGAAGATTCAGCTTTGCATCACAAGAATAAAGTACATTTGAAAATGTATTAGGATTAGTTTATTTTAAATAATTATTTTCAAAATTGTACTGTTTCACTCTGTTTTTGATTAAATAAATGCAGCCTTTGTGAGTGATTCTTTCAAAAATATAGAGAAAAACTTGCCAACGTAGTGTACTGTATATCCATACATCAGAAGTTTTGATTTGTTGTGTGTTGTGCAGAATAGTAACTTATTGGGCAAACCAGTTATTTGGAAGCTTGCTGTATTAAGGACAACTTTTGTCATCAAAGATTATTATTTACCTGTTATTGGTGCATTAAGGATATAAATGTACAGTGTGGACCATAATATTGTGTCTGTTTTCATTATAGGGATAACTAGCCTTATTAAAGCATACGAGCTTCCCAAAGCTGAGGAGGTCAATACCTGCAAACAGAAACTGGAAAGGATTCATGCTGAATTTGCTACAAACTTGTGAGTATTTGTTGGAAAATGTAAAATCAATGATACGACCCTTACCGTTCTAATCCGATCGGTCTGTTTAAAAAGCACACAAAATTAATTGTACTAAGAGTTTTATTCAGCCAGGTTAGTAACTTTTTGTTTTGTATCTAAGATGCAAAAGTTGTGGTTTTGGAGTATAAAATAGAAAAATAAAAATACATGAGCTACCTGTAATACACACTCACACACACACACAAAGGTAAATCTGCATCATACTTTTCATAGATTTGCATTTAGAAATGCAGCTGTACACGGAATGAGTACAACGTGAGCCGTTTCAAGTCAGGTGTAGTGAATATAAACCTTCTTACACTAACATAAATATATCCCCATGTTTTTGGGACATGGCACAATGGTTAATCCAGACTTGTACTATGGTAATCACTGATTACAATGATGTATATCAGAGTACCATGGTATCGCCATCTCCGTTGTACAATGGTACCACTGCCGTCCAGGAGTCAGAGAGTACAGGACAATGCATCTACTTGTCAAATCGATCAAATTTGACATTAAAAAAACATAAACTGGAGATAAGTTTTGAGGTTTTACATAATTCAAGGAGTAATAATACACATCAAGAAACAGCCAATTTAACTGAGTTTGATTAACACAAACAGGCTGATATAATAAAATATATAGTTTTCTAGTCAGTAGGTATTGATGGTTGACTTTTGTGATGTGAAATAAACCAGGAAGCCCAAAATCGACTTGCCCCATTCTGGGGAAAAGCTTTAAAATTAATTTGAGCTCGGGTTTGTTGCCATTGTAGGTTAGGTGGAAGAACAGGGGGCAGGTTATTAAAAGTGGACGCATGCACCAGCCTTGTGTAATCTATCCTCCAAAATTGAATCGGTCTCACTGATCTGCTCATGTATCTCATACAAACACTGGTTTTGAGATACAAGCCAGGATGCAGCATCTTGTCAAGCGAAGCAGCTCAGAAGGTAAGATAGGAATCTTTAGGATCTAAGCCTACCTGCATCTGAAACCGCAGCTGAAAACAGGAAGAGGTTGTGTGGTAGAATTGAGTGTAGAAAGTTTAAGGCTTGCACCATAAGTGCATCTCGCTTTCCTGATGGCCAAGAGCAATGCAGTGCCAAAGTTCTTGCTTGCTACAGATGCCAGTCAGTCTAGGGCTCACGGCTCCCAGGTTGGTTGTACCAGCGGTATCAATCGAACATCCAAGTTGATTTTGCAGCATTTCAGATTTACTCAATTTTGGTTATTCTGTTGAAGATTCATGATTTTCAGTGTAGGGAGATCCAATAGATAATTTCTACGAAAATAACATCTCTACACATCTCTTTGATGGCTCAATTTTGAATCTGTTGGTTTGAGAGATTGAGATTGGCAATGTGTTGCCTAACTAGAGTCAAATCATCCACCATCTTCCTTTGCATCTGGGGAGAACGAGTCTTGCTGTCTTTGCTACCAATCTTTTCTTTCAGAGGATCTGGATAGTGGTTGCTACAGCCATAAAGGTACATTCAGTTCTGCAAAATAAAGACAAAATTGGGCATGGTGACCTTTCAGGATTAAAGGCATGGTTCACCCAAAAAAGAAAATTCTGTGTCATTAATTACTCACTCTCATGTCGTTCCAAACCCGTAAGACCTTCGTTCATCTTCGGAACACAAATTAAGATATTTTTGATGAAATGTGAGAGCTCTCAGACCCTGCATAGACCGCAGCGCAACTGTAATGTTCCCAGGTCCAGAAACGTAGTAAGGATATCGGTAAAACAGTCCATGTGACATCAGTGGCTCAACTTAGCTACGCTATACGTTTTGAGCGTGAAGAAAACAAAAATAACATAATTTATTTAACAATTCTTCTCCCTTGAATTACGTCTTCCGCCATTTTAGAGTATTACAATGCATAAGTACGCTTTCCCCTAAGTGTAAACCACGCTGATTACGTTCATGCACACGCTTTCTCCTCCGAACGTAAACAATGCTGATTACGTCGATTACGTTCTTGGGTACTCTCCAAAATAGCGGAAGACGTAACTCGGGGGAGAAGAATTGTTAAATTGTTATTTTTGTTTTGCTCCTCAAGTATTCTCGTAGCTTCGCAAAACTGAAGTTGAGCCACTGATGTCACATGGACTGTTTTAACAATGTCTTTACTACTTTCTGGACCTGGGAACATTACAGTTGCGCTGCTGTCTATGCAGGGTCTGAGAGCTCTCACATTTAATCAAAAATATCTTAATTTGTGTTCCGAAGACGAACGAAGGTCTTACGGGTTTGAAACGACATGAGGGTGAGTAATTAATGACAGAATTTTAATTTTAGGGTGGACTAACCCTTTAAGTCTTGAGGGATTGATGGTAAGCTATAAGAAATTTAAGGCTCTTTCAGAAGGCCATGGCATTGTAATGCCTACATGCTATTGATCATCTTGATCTTCACACTGTGTGCACAGAATTTCTTCTAGTTCACAACAGTTATAAGTCTGTTATTTCTGTTGAGGCTACAGTTAAAGAACAAATTGATACGGACGGAAACTACATATAATTTGGAACTACACAGTTATGAGCTACAATGATGCACAAGATTGCATGCTTAGATGTGTGTGAGAGTGATGGGTCACCAAAGACAGTTACTAAATGAATGCAGTCTTCAGATGATAAGTTTATGGTTCTGATGCTTTCCTCTGTCCATGTCCTTCAGAAAAAGAAAACATGGATATGAAGAAGATGATCACATCGTGAAAAGGCAGATGGTTGCTGAGGAAGTAAGTTTATTTGAAGATCATTTGTTCCTCAGATCCACATCTTCTGGCTACCGCTTGAAGCTTACGGATTTTCTGTTTTGCAGGAGTGGACTGATGAGGATTTTGATGCATTGTGATGATGAAGTTGTTTTAAAATTGGCAACATCCTCGACCGTTATTTCATGAACAGGCTGAGTTATTCCATTTGCCATCACTGACAGAGGATGCCCTTCTCAAACTAGATTGTAAATATTTCCGCAAAATGTCATGTAAATCTTTTTCTTCTGTAAAAATAAAACTTTTTTTTTTTTTTATTGTTCTCATAATTGTTGGGTTATTTTATTAACACACTATTACCATGAGCACAGAGCATTTACACTACTGTTCAAAAGCTTGGGGTCAGCAATTTAGTTTCAGAACGCTTTTCAGCAAGGATGCATTACCTTTATCAAAAGTGACAGTAAAGACATTTATGCTTCAAAAGATTTGTTGAATATACTGTTCTTTTTAACCTTTTCCTCAAAGAATCCTGAAAAAATGTACCACCACAGGTTCTACATAAATATTATGCAGAACAACTGTTTTCAACTGATGATAAACATATTCATTTTTTTATTTATTTGAGCAGCAAATCAGCATATTAAAATTATTTCTGAAGTATCATGTTACACTGAAGACTGGAGTAATAATGCTGAAAATTACATTTTAAAACAAGTTAATTTCACAATCCTACTGTCTTTTTTTTTTTTTTTTTATTAAACTTCTCAAATGTTACTAAAAATCTAAACCTTTTGAATGTTTTGAATGGTAGTTCAAATCCACTGGATGAGCAACAACTGCCTGCAACTTCAATTACTGCTGTAAAAACAGTAATCATTTAACAGACATCTTACAAGACACACACAGTCTCCCTACAGAAAAGTGGGGTTAAAGGGATGTTCTGGGTTATGCTCAATTGACACGTCACAAATTCTGTTGATAACCATAATAATGGTTCTTTATTCAAAATCAAGAACTGAAAACAGACAAACACTAGAATATTTTTAGAGGAGCACAATAGCCGTCTTATTTTCAAAAGCGGTTTTCACGAGCTGATCTGAGACAGTCAGTACATTATAAAACATGTTTAATAAGTGCATGCATTCCTGATACAATCTTTACTATCATAAATTTTACTGCTGTAAACATTTTTTACCTTGAAAAATTTCTCCTGAGAACGTGTCTGGCTTTGAATTTGTCTCAGGGAAGACTGAACTAATCAAACATTGTACAATATGGAAAACAAATCAGGTTACCTCAAATGATATACTCATGATTCCAGCAAGAGAATTTATTGTTGTGATATAAAATAATCATACTCTCTGAGGATGATAAAAACAAAATCCAGTCTACAGCACAATTCGACAGCACAATTCGAACTAAATGGAACAGGAAAAAGGACAAAGAACACTAGTCGGAGTACATTTAGCATATTCATAGCCATGTAAATCAGTAACAAATTACAGTATAAAAAGCATTTTAGCTCATAATCCAGTTATAAAGGAGAATCGTTGCAGCCTTGTGTCAGTTCCGTTTCAGATCAAGCAGATGAAGAGATGCACTTTGGCAACCTGTATTTAAAAACATCATTCTGTCGACTTAATGGGTCATTTGTTGGACCCGTCTGTTAGATTGATATGTACCCAAACCGAACGATCTGGTCGTGTGATTATAAAGTCATTGGTGTTAGACTACAGAGTCCAGCCGTTTTGTTTTGCAGCTGTAGTTTGCATAGTTCTCGTGGCACAGACAATGAGGCGGACGAAACGGGATGATGGAAGATATGTGGAGGGTGGGAGCTGGCATGGGGATGAGGGTGGAGCATGCTGGGGTCCCATTGGCTACTCCATGGAGTTGGAGACAAACTGACAGACAAAATGACGGAGGTGGAACTACCTGTTGCTGTTGGATATGGCATATTGCTCCTGTTTCTGCTGGAGGAGCTCAGTGATGGCCAGCAGCTTTTTCAGCACGTGCTGTGAAGGAAGGAAAGAGCCAACAAGCAATGATTGCATTCAAATCTTTATCTGCAGGGTTAAAAAAATGGCAGAGTGAAGCCGAAGGAAATGTCTTGTTTTCTTAAGATCACAACTTGTGACGTGGTCTTGTGATGCTGACAGACATTTTCTAATCCTCTGGTGGCCTTTTCATGAATGTCTGCACCAACAATGGTGTGTTTTGCACATACGTGAGTGACATTTCAGATTTACTGAGCTTCAATGATAAATAAAAACAGCTAGATGGAGAACAACGGAACTGAAAAGAGTGCAGGGGTCTCTGGATGTTTTTCTGAGTTGACACCAACTTAAAACTGCAGCGCACATGAACTATAGGCCTCAGTAAACTTCCAAGGGAGCCTCAAGCTCACTTTAAATGATATAAAGTTAGAATAAACAATTTAAAATAATGTTTTTTTGTCTTTGATCTGAAAAAGTCATGTACATTAAATTTTTTAAAAGCCATGCCATGCATTTTTTTTAATAACAAATACAGATTTTATAGGTATGCCCAAGCTCTAAAATATTGAATTGGGTTGAAATTATATATTTAAATATTTTTTTTAAATCCTTATGCAGTAAATCATGAGCAACTGGAAAAATCATGTATATTCATGTATTGAAAAGAATTTGAAGAACATTAAGCTATTAAAACTAGAATCCTAAATGTATTTAATTTGAATTATAACTCTTTTGGTTGCTTATTTTAATCTATGGATTTTGCTAGTTTCTGTTAAAAAAAAATCTATAGTAGCAAATATATCATGATATTTTTGTGGACAATGGACAACTATTATAGGTCATTTTTGAACTTCTATTCAGTGCTTTACCTCTCTGCAGTAACATATATGAAATAACAATATTGGTAACACTACAATAAGGTAATGTATTAACTAACATGAACAAACAATGAACAATACATGTATTACAGTATTTATTAATCCATAGTTTTTGAAAATACAGTCGTTCATTGTTAGTTCACAGTGCATTAACTAATGTTAACAAGCACAATTTTTTAATGATTTTAATAATGCATTAGTAAATGTTGAAATTAACATTAGCTAAGATTAATGAATGCTGTTCATGCTTAGTTCATGTTAACTAATGTAGTTAACTAATGAACCTTATTGTAGTGTTAACACAATATTTAATAACACATACAATAACACAATTATTTCCATTTCAGGGCTTTTCTGAACAAATGTTGATGTGTGATTAAATTGACAGGCCTGATAAATACATTTGCTTTATGAAGGCATTTTCCATAAAAGTCCATTGATAACGTGAAAATAAAACAATAAAAAAATAATGCAATCTTTGTGGGTTTCTACGGATAAGAACTTTTAAATAAAAGTTGTAATTATTAATGTAATATATTTGCATGACCAAGAAGTTGTGCTGAATAAAGTATTATGCTGTTTATGAATTTAATGTACAGCATTATCACACAGCTCTCTGGAATAAGTGATTCTTTCTGACTAGTCAATAAAGACATTCTGTTGTCAAATATTCCTGTTAACTGATTTGCTATATAGCTGTGCTATCTCTGAAAACACTGCTATTATTTTAACTTATGAAATAAAACAATTTCAGCTAAAATCCATATTATTTGACAAGTAGCTGTGTTATAAGCATGATAATAAACAGTCAGTCTATACATTCATGTCAGGGTCATTTGATAATGACCGGCTTACTGCACATTATGTCTTATATATGCCCTACCTTTACTTATCATAAGAGAAACACATACCTGCTGTACTCCTCTCTCATTGCTGAGGGTGCGCAGTTCATCAGAATGAGTAGCACAGATCTCATGCAGGGCAGCAAGGTCACGGGACAAATCAGTCCTAAAGTGCTCGGTAGATTCCGGGAGATCAGGAACATTCTGGAGAACGAGCACAGAGAGAATGTTTTAGGAAAGCTACTTCACACACAGCTCATAAACTGAGCCGCAGGCAACCCATGCTGCTTTAAAAATGGATACAGGGCAGTTTACCCCCAGCTCATCCAGAAACATGATCATCCTTTGTTTGTTGTTCTTGATGAAAGGATTCACCCCCTCCATGTAGGGCTCCTGCAACACAAACACATCACGACAAATGCATCTCAACATTAGCATTCACAGGACCCTTTGACATCTATTCAGCTTAAATCATTTTCTAACACAGTGTGAAAATCCAAACACCTTAGCACCAAATTCCACAAGATTGGCCAAGTTCTGCACAGACTTTGCTACCAGGGTGAGCGTTCGACCTGCTGTGGAGGATGGAGGGTCTGCAAAGACAAGACACATTTTCATCATTGTTGATAACATACTAAACAAGTTGAGGTACCAATGTTAATTTCCTTTTGTACACTTTTTTGGACATGGCTTTTGCACAAAAAAAGTCCTTAAAATTCGGTCTTTTTTTGTCATGTCACATTAATTTGGGTTTGCTAATGTAGTCTTGTTGTTAATTAGCATAAAGGGGTCATATGATGCGATTTCAATTTCTCCTTTCTCTTTGGAGTGTTACAAGCTCTTGGTGCATAAAGAAGATCTGTAAAGTTGCAAAGACTAAAGTCTCAAATCCAAAGAATATTCTTTATAAAAGTTAAAGAGTCAACCACACCTACCTAAAACGGCTCATTCTAACACGCCCCCACATGTCTACATCACGATGTGAGAAGATTTGCATAACGCCGCTTAAAGGTTCACGCAAAGAAAGAAGGCGTAACTTTTATTCTCGCTGTAGTATTGTTGCTGCCGCCATGTCGTGAAGACGCTGTGTGTTTCATTGTGCTATCTTTGTTTGGACTTCCAAAAGAAGACGATATCCGCTTCGTCATGCCTAGAGCTATCTGTGCTGGTCGCTGAGAAAATACATCAACATTGCGCTGTGGATCGCCGGATCAGCTTTCAACATGGACGAAGCGGAGTCCAGCCCTGGTTCGTCACATGTGGTTGCCGAAGCCCACCGGGTTCTCAAGGCCCCACAGCCACCACGCCACTCTAGCCCGCCGTGTGTTTCGTTGTGAAGCGAAACTACTTTTGTTTGTTTTCCAAAGAGGACACTGACTAAGAATCTAGGTCATTGGTTAAGCCTGTATTTACAACACTGGGTTCCAGAACAGCCTCACACCCATATTCATTTGTGTGTCAGCACATTTAGGCGGACTTTTTTACGCTCCTGGGAGAGTTGACTACATCCGGCTGTTTCTGGACTCCAGACTGTAAGCACGTTTTTTTCATTGAACAGGATTTGGCAACTGATGATCAAACGTTTTTGAGTCAGTGCAGAGTATGTCTTGTTTGTCATTTCTCCGGTCAGAAATGCAGACATGGTTTTATGTTTTTTACGCGGCGCGATGCAACGCAACGCGTAAAAAGACAGTACAAGTCATTATAATCCGTAATTATGTCCCCACTGGATGCAACAAATGCCTCGTTTGTAATGGGTTTTAATGTTTTTGTCTCGTCTCTCCGGCCGGACAGGGCATCACAGTATTGAGGTAACATTTCCATCACAAATTCCGCTTGAGTATTTTCGTCCAATCACAAATGCACTGGATAGCTGGCCAATCAGCGTATACCTCGCTTTTCAGAACGATGAGTTTTGTAAAAATCAACGCTTTTCAGAAAGGTGGGGCATATAGGAGAAATAATAATGTACAGTATGTTGAAAATAATTTGTTTTTAACTTTAACCTGTCATAATTACATCAATTACACAAAATAATGTTCTTTTTAGCAATATCATATGACCCCTTTAAAAAAGTCCAGTCTATAAAGTCTAATGTTAACTAAAACCTGCAATATATTTGTGGAACTGTGGCTACATGTTTTTTTAAAGAAAAGTCTTTGATGTTATATATATTATATAAAAAAAAAAAAACAGTTGCTGACCCCAACTTTTGAACCCCAAAAATTCTCAAAAATATACAATTACTTTTAACCTTCTAAACACATTCTCATATACTTAAAATCTATAAAACCTGAAATCAATACTTTGTTTTTCTTCTACATTTTTCTTTATCATTAACTTCTTGCATTTTAGCCAACAGTATATGTATATCGGAGTCAAATTAAATTACAATTTCATTAAAAATACATTACTAATCGTTACATTTTTGTTATGGTCTTATGATCTTACATTTTTGTTAGAATTTTAAAACCCTTCATTTACAAAAACATTTTTTTTTTTTTTATATATTTTGTTGCATCTAAATGTAAAATGCGCAGTAAATCCATTTTCATATAAAAAATACGAAAGTCTTTTGACTTTGCCTCACTATGACATTTTTTGCCTTTTACACATTTGGACCGTTAAGTGCTCTTCTATCAGGTGCAGAATGAAATATCTGAGTGGGTACTTGACCTAGATATGCTGCATCTGCTATGCACTCACCAGCAATGATGTTGAACATTCTGGGGTTGAGAATGGCAGGGCAGATGAGTCTCAGGAAGACAAAACCACTGGAGGACAGAGACAAACACATTTTGACGCTTTGCAAGATGTTCCTCTGTAAACATGAACAAATGTAGCTTGACAATGTGTTACCTCACAACTCGGGTCCTCATTGTAGTGTCGGTAGGCCATTTCTGTTGCACAGACTTCTGAAGACAGCCATAAATGTACCTCAGGGTCCTTAGACAGGGAGAAAACAGACAAACTATGAATACTGAGCTTTGTACCATAAAGAAGCGTATAATCAATTTAGCATGCCATAGTAAGGATGCACTGAAATATAAAAAAAAATCTGGTCAATATGATAAGCTGATAATTATTTTCTTGTTATGCCTGATGACCAATAAAAAAGATGTTAAAAATTAATTTTGTCTAAAAAAAAAAATCATATTATATTAAAGTATATTGAATTATATTATTGTGCAAAATGTTGAGGTCAAAGCTTTTTTTGAAAATAAATTTTGTTCTGCAAGGATGCATGAAATTTAACAAAAGTGTCAGTAAAGACATTTATAATGTTACAAAAGATTTCTATTTTTAATAAATACAGTTATTTTGAACTTTTATTTTGAACATTTTTTAAAAAATGTATCAGTTTCAACAATAATATTAAGCAGCAGTTTTTAACATTGATAATAATAATAAATGTTTCCTGAGCAGCAAATCCACATATTAGAATGATTTCTGAAGGACCATGTGACACTGAAGCCTGGAGTAATGATGCTGAAAATTCAGATTTTGCCATCACAAGAATAAATGACATTTTAAAACATAATAAATATGAAAACATTTATTTTAAATTGCAGTACTATTTCACAATAGTACGTTTTACTGTATTTTTGATCAAATAAATGGCAGCCTTGATGACCATAATAGACTTCTTTCAAAACATTAAAATCCAATCCTAAATGTTTTACTAGTAGTGTATATTACATAAAAACATTTCTCTTAAAGAAATAACATTCTTGCGTTGTCCATTTAAATGAGTAATTCAAAATCTAATAATTAAATATCTAATCTTGACCTAGAAATATCCTATATTTGGCAAATAAAATAAAACAATTAATTAAATTAATTCTCTACTCTATATAGAAATTATTTGAATGAAACGTGATGCCATGGGAAAAAAAATTAGTATAATATTTACTATAGGCAGTATGGTACCACATTTATATGTTTGTACTACAAGGCAGTAATGCTGATAGGACTCTATATGGTGGTGCGCTCTCATACTTACGGGGGCAAGATCTCAGCAGCCATAAATATCTTCTCCACCAGCTCCGACAGGATGTTGAGTAAATGAACTAGATTCAGGTTAACATCCTCATTCTTCTCCAGTTTAGATGGGTTCAGCTATGGAGGAAGACCAGAAAACACTCCAGATGAGGGAAAATGATTCTGACTGCTAGTTTAGGATATTCTCTATTCAACAGAAACCCAACAAAAGACGATTTGCCCAAGGCTTTGGAGAGAACATCATGTTGATGGATTTGGCTCAGAAAACACTGAACACAACACATCAGAACAAGGAGATGAGAACTTTTACAGATCTGAGGCACAATGGAGCAGGATGTTAACACTGGGACATGTTTGCCCACTGAACATGATCATTGTTTAGTTCCATTACTTCACAGGACTGCTTGCTCTCCATGATCTTCAGGATGGTGTCTTTGAGGGCGTGGTGGACGAAAGGAGTGGCTGTGGCCTTCATGTACTGCTCCATCAAAGTACTGGCCAGAGTAGTGGCACGGAACAGTGTCGTGGCTTCATCTGCAACACCAAAACAAAAAGCTACATTGTAGGGATGTTCACGATAAACAATGGCCAATTAAAAAAAAAAGGTAATGTCTGAAACATTGCACAATCCTTTTCTATGTTTTTTTTTTAATATAGCAATAAATTAACGTTACACTAATCATTCAATTTATACTGAACAGCCTAAACATTTTAAAATTCAGTAGAAAATGTATAATGAATGTATTATGAACTAGAGGAAAATACTTAAATTTATAATTTTTTAAAATTATAATTACACCACTATTCAAAAGTTTCTGGTCAATACATAAAAAAAAAAGTTCACCAAGGCAGCATTTATTTGATCAAAAAAAGTCCAAATGTAATATTGTGAAATATTATTACAATTTAAAATAATTTATTTGAAATGTAGAATATTTTTAAATGTAGTATTCCTGTTTTTTCTTTTAGAAATTATTTTAATATGCTGATTTGCTGCTCAAGAAACATTTCTTAATATTTGTGTGGAAATCGTCATAATATTTTTCAGGATTCTTTGATCAACTGAATATTAATTAGGCCATGCTAATGTTGCTTCATAACCTTCCTGCAGAGTCAAGTCACAATCTAATTAATATCCACGAGTCAAACTTTTACCATGATTGAAAAATTCATCCACATACCAAATTGAGTCGGCACTACTAATACTGGTATCGTGACCGCTCTTCTCTGAACACACTGCACATTTTCAATGTGTCTGATTGCTCAGTCTATTACATAAACAACTGTTCATTGCCTGAAAAGTGGAACTGTATAAAATGCACAAATAAAACTGTCAACAGCTAGAAGATGATGAACAAGCCTGAGGGAAGCTGCCTAGCCTCAATGCAGCTGTGACATCTGTTTGCTGTTGAATACTGAACTGTGAACAACACAAAGAGAGCCCTACCCTCCATACTAATTTCTTTGTCATTCAACGTCCTCAATAACGGAGCTTCGGCTCGCTCGTGTCTTAAGATACGGAGCAGGATGCTGGCCAGCAGGGTGCGGTCCTGCCCACACACGTGAGCCAACGCATAGATCACGTGATAGTCTCTTTGCAGGATGAGCTGGGGATGGACAGTGAGAGAATGTCAGCAAAATATACTTTTATCAAAAGGTTAAGTGCTCAAAGGCACACATGTAATAGTTTAAACCTAAAATCCTTTAATAGCAGACCATGTCTTCAACTACAAGGCCACATCCCCTTCTATGCAAAGTGTAGAAAATGACCATGTGTATGCTCACCTCTTTGAATTCACTGTACTCTTCCTCAGGCATGATCTTCTCCATGGAGTATCGCACTCTTACGCGGAGTGAGCCAGGCTCGATTCCCTTCAGCGGCACATAGGAGCTCAAAGGAAACCACTCATCGATCATCTGGCCCCTCTGCAGCTTGCTCAGCTGGCAACGCATGAACACTGAAACAATATAGAAGAGAAACAAAATAGAGAGGAGCAGAAGTCATGCTTTGCTTCATCTAGTACCAGCAGAGGGTGCACTTTTGCAAGGAAAAGGAGCATAGGGGATGTTAAAGGAATGTTGCTGCAGAAACTGAAATTGAACTCTATGGTAATCGACAGCAACACACTGTCAATTACCACAGACAATAACTTATACTTATAAAAATATCAAATCAAGTTGCAGTAACATTTAAAATGCATAGTGCCAAGCCATAAACATCAAAATTATATTCAATAAACCACTGCTCTAAGTTTGGGGTCAGAATCTTCTACTAATTACTTAGCTTTTTTATTAATTTAGAAATCAATACTTCTATTCAGCAAGGATGCATTTCTGTTTCAGATTTCAATTTCAAATAAATAGGTTTCTTTTGAACTTTCTATTCATCAACAAATCCCCCAAAAACATGCATCATGGTTTCCACAAAAATATTTAGCAAACATAATAATAATTATTAATAATAAATGTTTCTTGAGCACCAAATCAACATATTAGAATGATTTCTGAAGGATCATGTGACACTGAAGACTGGAGTAATGACTGCTGGAAATTCAGCATGGTCATCACAGGAATAAACTGCATTAAAAAAATTAAACAAATAAATTACTACTGTTTTTACTGTATCAAACAAATTTTGTCTTGTTGACCATAAGATACTACTTTCAAAAACGTAAAAAATGACTCTAAACTTTTGAACGGTAGTGCACATATAAATAATAAGGATGTCAATATAAATCTTGATATAAATGATTAAAAAACTCCACTAACAGAAATGATATTAATAACACAACTAAACATTTATCTAACTGTACAGCTTAAATAATACACACAATTTAATTTATACTAGTTATTTAACCGAACTAACTTTAACAGAATTTCACATTTCTGCTTTTAAACCCTTGACATTCCAAGTGCATTACTGTAACCACAAAAAATCCTTAATATTTTCCTTTTGCCACACATATGTCTTTATTGGATACATTTTTATTTTATTTAGAAGTATGTTTTATTTTTGAGTGGTTAACACCAAGACTTGTTAACTTGTTTGCTTATGTCCAACAATCATTCTTCTAATCAAAAACAACAACAACAACAAAAATAGTCAGCTAGTATCTCATTTCATTTGCCTGCCAAAGTCCATTTTTATTCACACAATGCTTGCCGAGTGTTAATTTTTGGACTCAGTGTGAGGTATTCTCAAAAATAAATCTAACAGAATAATTATATGGTAATGAACAGGCAATGATACTCACAGATGTCACTTTCTTTGCTCTTCTTGGTCTTGTTGCTTAAGCTTATTTCAAATCTGTTGATGTCGCTCGACAAGTCGCTGTGAGAGAAGAACAGTAATCAGAACCTTAATCGAGCATCACTTTCAAAGCCTCCAAATGAGTCTTGAGAATCACAATGAACTCACTCAAAGATGAACTCCTCGGTGAACACAGGGTTCTGTCCCTCTCTAGGATGAGTCTTCGCCACCTGCACACTGTTCAATGAGATGGTGCAGTAGGGGTTGGTGAAGTGTTTGATGGGAAGTTTGTGGGCCTCCTCCACATACAGGACTAAACTGCTAACCTAAGGTGAGAGAATGACACGCAAATGTTAGATTTTTCAGTGCTCTGTAATGAATAAGTGATGAGATGTCAGAGGCAGATGACATGCGGAGATCTTTTTCCAAAAATATGCCTGTGGTAATGAAGATGATGATGTTCTTTTTTAGATTTAGCCCAAACTGCGTGACTGGGATCAGGTGCTCTGAAAGCGGTTTTCATCACCCTGCTCACCAGCATCCAGACAGCTCAGCTGTGGCCCCTTCTGACAGCACATTCAGAGTCATCTGAACACCTTAACTCATGATTACGGGAACAGAAGCTAGCACTTAATGAAAACAGTGAGACTTCTCTCTTACCTGACGCAAACGCTTGCTGAATGTGATCTGTAATGGTTTCCTAAGGTTATTGCAGAACGTCTGCAAGCATTTCATCCAGTCCTGTGAATGCAGGACACAAGGTTGGTTCAAAGACTTATTTATCACTTTTAAACAGGCTTGGTTCAGACATGCAGTAAAACTCTGCAGTAACAATTATGTGGCATTTGGGCCTCAAATCTGTTTAGTGTGTAGTGTCTTTATTTCTTTTTAATTTGGGGTACATTTGAAATTAAGATTTGTTTTTTTGGGAAAGAAATTAATACCTTCATTAAGCAAGGATGCATTAAATTGATCAAAAGTGACAGTAAGGACTTTTATATTGTTACAAAATGTATGTTATTTCAAATAAATGCTGTTCTTCTGAACTTTCTATTCATCAAAGAAGCCTGAAAAAAATTTATCATGGTTTCCACAAAAATATTAAACAGCACAACTGTTTTCAACATCGTTAATAATAAGAAATGTGTCTAGTGCACCAAATCAGCATATTAGAATGATTTCTAAACTATAATGTGACACTGAAGACTGGAGTAATGGCTGCTGAAAGTTTTGCCATCACAGGAATAACTGACATTTTAAAATATATTCAAATTGAAAATCTTTATTTTAAAATAAAAAATATTTGACAACATGTGTTTACTGTATTTTTTTTTGTGATCAAATAAATGCGCCTTAGCGGCATTTTACTTTTACTAGATTTTTACATTTTTAAAGCTAGTATGTATATATAATGTATATGTGTGTGTAGAAGTGATGTAGTACCTGTGCCTGTTCAGGTGTCTCCCCAGCAAAGTAGAAAATGTACTGCTCCTCGCTAAGTGCGGAACGCACAACTGGAACAAGTTTGGGCCTGGACATAAAAACAGCATCACATGAACGTACATCAATATTGCTCCTTAGTAAACTGGCACCAAACACTGTGGACACTTAAGCTATACTTAAATGTTTTAATCTTAGAAATGTCTTAGAATTACATCCAAAATATCAAACCAAATGGCATCTGCAAACAAATTATGATCAGATTTAAGGACACCAGTGACTTTAGTTGCATTACAATTGCATACCTGCCAAACAGACTGTCGTGGACCCCGTACACAGAGCACACGCTCAGATCGATTAGTCCTTTGGGTTTGGTGGCTCGTTTCTCACTCTCAAAGTAAATGAGCTGAGCGTCGTTGCCCTCCAGGATGAAGTACAAATGCTTCCAGCGCTTACCCTTACCTGTGGAAGTACAAGTGAAAAGGTAAGCAAGATGCTTCAGACACATTACTCTACTTGAACGGTTTAGAAAACTCAGTTTAAAGCAGCCAAACCATGGGAGAACATCCGATTTATTTGTCATGAATTTAAAAGACAAGTATGTTAATTTTTGCACAAGGAGCCTGTATAATACAATATTTTACTACACATCAAACCAGCTGAATACTAAATACAGCAACAGCTTAATGTCAACAAGAAACAACAGATTTCTATTTGATTCACAATCTCTTGATTTGAGTCCAATGCTTATTAGAATTATTTAGATATTGAGTCATTTGGTTATATATCAGGTACAGTATGTGCTAATTTTTCATAGGGGAAAAAGTCCATCAAGTTTATGGACACTGAATGACTTTTCTGAGCGAAGTTTACCTGTTTTATGACTGATTATATGAGACATGATGCATTTCTGTAATTTGTACTGTATCTTTTAACATATTTTATGATGTTAATTCTTGATTATTTTGTGCTGTAACTAGTAGATCTGTCATGCCACGTTAAGCGCCAAAATGACATTCATTGTTTAAATTTCCTGATAAAGTTGGCAGAATTTGAAAGCTGAGACTTTGTTTTATATCACAAGTAACAAAGCTTATTGTGATTGTTGGATGACAGGCATGCTACAATTAATGTTTAGTGAAGTTTTGTTCATGCATCAACTGAAAACAGCAAGAGGCTAAAAGATTTCTGGGATCTTGGGATTTAAGAATTGATAAAAATCGATAATTGATCAATCCAGCCATAATCAGAACTATATGAAATCCATTTTACAATGCACAACAATGAGGTACATACTGTATACTGTATATCGACTGCAACGCCTGAAACAAACAGATCTCACTACTTGCAGAACACCTCATTTATTTATATCAGCACTTTTTAAGAGGAAAGTGAATTTGTACACGGGGAGTCTGTATAATGCAGCCAGGATTTGAGGTATAAAGACTTTAGCACACATTAAACCACCTGAATATTAACTACAAACAGCTGAATACTAACCAGACAAGATGTCAGAACTAATTCAGATTCATAGCCTTTGATCAGTGAGCACACCCCACAGAGCGCCAAATCTTTTATTAAGCAAAGCCACTGTCATTGAACTGGACAGCTGGTAAACGCTTTGCTTTTTGTTCCGTGTAGCTGATCCTGAGCTGTCTGTGATGAGCCTTCCTGTGCATTTCACAGGTGATCAAAGACTGTCATGGTTTGACAAAACCACACTCACATGGGGCTTACGTGCTACAAATTACCCACATCCTCTCGTCTTACTGAGAATGACTGAGCACTGCACTGAATTCAAATGTTACGAGTATGTGTCAAACAGCCTGATAGCCAGCAAAAAGTCAATGGATGCAGCTGGCTGCATAAAAGTAGCCTGCGGTACCTTTGTTGAAGAGAAGATATCCTTTCTTGACAATGTTTTTGTAGAAAGCATCTTTTGTTTTCCGACGAATAGTGTTATAGATTTCTCTGCCGTCGACCAAATCGGAGAGAACTTGCTCTTTTTGCTAAACGGCAAAAAGGACACAGTATTATGCTTATTATTGAGATGATCTTCAGCGATATCGGAGCTTATTGGTATGAGCTTTCATTTACCTGGACAGAGACAGGATCTTTCAGAGTGTAGCTCTCCACGATCTGCTCTTTTCGGTAATGTTCGATAATATCGTCAACACTGCCAGGAAAAGCATTGTTTAATTAGAGACCAGCTAAATGTAAAGCCGAGTCGTTTTTATGACTTAAATAAGCTCTGCAGCATAATATATGGGACAGGGTTTAATCTCTAAAATGCTTTGTTCAGCACCAGGCAGCAAAAATATTTGGACAGGCATATTTTAAGAGTATATGACTGAAATCTGTTTAGTTATTTGTAGTGTGAGCAGAAATGGTGTTTGCAGGCAAATTAATGAAAATAAAATGTTGTGCATGTATAAATTATTCACCTCTGTATGTAATAATCAAACACTTAAAGGGGTCATATGATGCAATTTCAAGTTGTCCATTCTCTTTGGAGTGTTACAAGCTGATTGTGCATATATTGCAAAGACTAAAGTCACAAACCCAAAGAGATATTCTTTATCAAAGTTAAGACTCTGCCACGCCCCCCTAAAACGGCTTGTTCTAACACGCTGCTACATATCTACCTCACTATGTGGAAATTTTTGCATAATGCCGCCCAAATGTTCATTCAAAGAAAGAAGGCGTGGTTTCAGTACCGCAGTTAGTGTTGAAGCAGCATGTCAGGTAGACGCTGTGTGTTTCTAGGCGAATGCAAAAGCACTTTATTTGGCCTTCCGAAAGTAGATGCATTTAGGAATCTTTAAGATCACTTACAACAGAACAGCAATGCATTTTATGGACGACCATTTCGTGAACCTAGGAGAGGAGGTAATTCTGACTTTGCTATGACAATCTAGCTCTTCTGAATCAGCTACTGTTTTGTTATTAGTTTAAGTATTTGCTACTGACTGTTTTTGCGCATCGTGTGTGTGTGTGTGTGTGGTGTGTGTGTGAGAGAGAGAAGAGAGAGAGAGACAGCGTCACATCACAGTAGAGTCATCTGTCTTAACTGCGGCTTGTGTACTGCATCATCACTGTGTCTATGTTGCCCTTTCGGGCTTGAACTGATGTTAAAACTAATGACATTATTTACTGTCTTTACATTTATTTTTAAAGATGAAGCTCGCGATTATGGTAAGGGGGAGTTACATTTCCGACGAGTGCTTGCGGTGTTCGGCCAATCACAATGCACTAGGTCAGCTGACCAATCAGAGCAGACTGAGCTTGTCGGAAGGGGACTTTGTATTAAACGAAGCGTTTGAGAGAGGCGGGGCATATTGGACTTATAATAATGTACAGTATTTGAAAAATAAGTGTTTTTTGAACATTAAAGCATTCAACATATTCTTTTACAAGCCAATACAACACAAAATAATGATCTTTAAAAAAGCATCATATGACCCCTTTAAGTGAGATGTGTTCATTTGTATACAGTTGGTGAGCAAATGTGGAGTCATCTGAAATCTTTGCAACCAAACATTAATATCATAATTGTAAAAGATTAGCATAATCTTTGTTAACATTTAAAGTTACAGAGCAAGATATGAGGTATGAGGTTCTGTTTTCAGCCAGACCCCACACAGGATGCTTTCAAGTATTGGCACTTTCAAGCATTTGTCTGCAGTCCTACCTGTTATAGTACCGCCCTCCCATCATGTACTGGTTGTTGGGAGTGGGGCTAATCTTGAACCTTTGGATGTTCTCATTGGTACGAAAGAAGAGGGAGTAGTCGCCCGGTGTATTGTCCGATGGCCTGACCAGAAAGCTGCAGACCTGACCAACTGAACAGAGAAGCAGCATATTAGATTTAATAGGCAGTTATGAAAATAATGACAGCTTCTGTTTTACTCTAATGTAATAAAGTTATCTTTAATTAATTTCCCCTTTAAGATTTGCAAAAAAAAGTATTAAAAGTTTGTCATCTAAGCTAATGAGTCTAAGTGCGGCTAAAAATGACAAATGATGCATATAGTGCCTTACAATGAAACCTTTAATGCCTTCATAAATGAAAAGTGCTTAATACATGCACACTTCTATGATTTACAGGAACAGTTAAGTCAAAACTGGAAGTTATGTCATTATTTAGTCTGTTCCTCCCACAAAACTATTGAATGACTTCAGTGGGTTTGGAATGACATGAGGGAGTAAATACACTGATAGACAGATAATTATTTTGGCTAATAACAGATAAAAGACTAATGTATGATGATGAATGGATAGTCACTTTGACATTTGCTAAAGATTAACTTTAATCATATTAACTAAGGGTAGTATTTTAGATAAAGCAAGGCAATCTAAATATAGGGGGACTAAGCATTTAATTAAATATCCAATATCACTACACTTTTTTTTTTGACGCTAATATTTATATAAGCAGTTTCTGCCAAGTAATAAACCAGATATAATATATATATATATCTATTATATATATATATATATAATATTATATATATATCTAGTATAGATAGAAAGTAATTGCAACTTTGTCGCTCATCATTTCAGACTTTTTCCTCACAACTCTGAATTTATATCATGCAACTTCAAGTTAACATCACACAATTGTGAGAAATAAACTCAGAATTGTGAGATATAACTTTAAATTCTGTTAGAGAGGGCCGCTAATTGGAGATATGATTGTATTTGGGGGGGGGGGGCAATTGCAAGAAATAAAAGAATGGTGAGATAAAATCTGAAAAAAAAAATGTAAAACCAGAATTGTGAAGAAAAAAAAGACACAATTAATTAATTGATTGATTGATTAATTAATATTTATTCCATAGCGGAAACAAGCATTTATAAATAATCATTAATTTTCCTTTAGGAGGAAACTATTACTTTAATGATGTTAAAATATGTTAGTTAGTGAAATGCATTGCTGTCTGGTTGTAGCACATCATCTGATATCACAGGCAGGATTTTTTTTATTATGTTCATTAAACAAACATGTAATAGCCAGTGGTTTATGTCACACTCATGTACCTGTCATTAGCAGGTTGTACGCTTCTTGTTTGCTGATCTTCCTGTGGTACCAGCTATGAAGATAGAAAAGGAAAAACAAGAGGAAACAGGAAATGAGACATAAGCAAGCAGGGCAGAGAGGGCAGCACCCCAGGCCCTGTGAGTCAAGTCTGAGTCAGAGCAGCATACTACGGTCACAGCACAAGGGATCAACCCACCTCTATCAAAGCTGCTCTCTAATCAGATCAACAGCCTGAGGCTCAAACACTCATTTTCATACACATAAGTGCAATATTTCCCCTAATTCTGCAGATGTTTCTTCTGCTATGGTACAATGAACTAAAACTAACTGGGCAGAAGAGATATGCATGTGAAACTAAAAGTTGGCAGCAGACAAAATTGTCACTTCATGATTTTGGTCAATTTGGATAGGATTGTATTAGACAAAGAGGACAAGCTTTGGCTGGTTAACATGGGCAGTTCACAGTTAATGGTAGATGTTGTAAAACACCATTCTGAGGGCAAAAAGCATGTTTCTCTATTGACAGTTATTCAAAAGTAACCATATATTCGGACCAAAAAAAACAAAATATAGGCAAAATATAAAATATAAAACACAGGTTGGCATGAAAAAAAATAAAAAAGACGTATGCCTCGTAGGCAGCGTGCTGAGTCTTCCAACATATAGCTCCATTACACTTTCAGCGTCCCGAGTTCGAGTCCCGGCTCGTGGACCTTTCAGGATCCCTCCACCCCTCCCCCACTTCACTTCCTATCAAAACTTACTGTCCTATCAAATTAAAGGCAAAAATGCCAAAAATAAATCTAAAAAAAAAAAAAAAGCATATACTATCTTATACTATATATACTTACATTTTTCCCTCATGGGGATCCTCTTCTCGTCCCTGAGAATAAATTTAAATCAATCTATTAATCAATGTGTGAATCCAAAGGAAGTTTACTGAAATCTTTTGTAAGGAGCTTTCCAAGGACAAATGCTCAGAGAAACTTACCACCTCCTCCACCAGATCATCCACGATAAGGCCCTGTTCTTCTGTCCGAACATTGGTTACCCACATCCAACCATCATCCAGTTCATTGTGAACGATAAAAATGTCTCCTTTGAGAAAACTTGAGACAGACAGTAAAGTTTACAATTATATAGAAGAGAAAAACTGAACAATAGAATGAAATCCAATAAATTGTTTAAGATTTATATAGACTATAAAAAGCTTGTTATTTTTCAGATCAGCTTTTTGAAAAAGCTTTTGCATTTTGAATGTAAAAGTAATAATAAATGTGAAATGTTTCTCAAATAATGAAGTTACTAGAGGGTCCCTGTAAGAGGTAATACTTCATCATATTTTGAAATTGCTTTTTCAGAATTATAAGGCTGCTTGGAATGTTTAAATTCAGGGAGGGAATTAGTCTGTTACACAGGACTTTTCCGGCTTTTATTGCAATCTAAATTGCCTTCCTGCACTGTTACTTTTTGTAACTTCCTGTAAGAGCCATTGAATACCACAGAGGAAGAATATTATTCCAACCAGCTATTCAGTTGAATCATCTCGTTCCTGGTCCTGGAGAACCTCAGCTGAACACATCTTTGATGTCTCCCTTATTTCCCTACACCTGATTTCTGTCTGCAGCTCATTACTAGAGGCTCCAAGACATTCCCTGCATCCAAGTATGCCAGCTTCCCTTCTATTAAGTATATGAAATTAGTAACCACGTCCAAATACTCATTGAATAGTATGCGAAAAATACTTTCACCTGACATTCTAAAGTCTAATGGACACTTTAATACTGCATGAGGCCACAGGAAAGTCTTCTTATACATAAATGGTGGGAAACAGCAACACATTCCTAATATTAATTCCAATAATTCCAAATAACTTTAAATGTTAACAAAGACTTTGTATTGTAGCACAGAGTTTGCATTATTGAATTTATTCCACAACCACAAATGCAAACAATATGGTCGAGATTTATGAATTTACTACATTTTGTGACCTCAAACATGCAGAACACAGTCTGGATCCTGAAATGTGAGATAGGATGACTTTTAAGACATTTTTTTATACCTGATCTCATCAGTTTCTGGCACTTTGGTGTATGGAAGTATGGCCCTCACTCGTCGCCTGTCCTCTACTGGCTGGAAGGAGAATGAAAGGTTATAGCAACACCACAAGGGACCACAGCACATATTACCACTATGATGATCAGCCCTGATAGATTAACAAAACCTAATCCTGCTTCTGGATGCACAACCTCAGATATAGCAACAAATGTGAGGAGCACATGGATGCATTATCAATTGTAAAGTCCGAAGTTCTGATTGTACCTCTGGGGGAGCCACTGGAGATGACAGTTTTTCACCTTTCAGTAGGCAAGACACATAGCTGTAGTAACCAATGAGGTCTGACAGGGACGAGAAGCGCCGTCCACCGATGTAGTAATCTCCACA
This sequence comes from Sinocyclocheilus anophthalmus, assembly GCA_018155175.1. NCBI lineage: Eukaryota > Metazoa > Chordata > Actinopteri > Cypriniformes > Cyprinidae > Sinocyclocheilus > Sinocyclocheilus anophthalmus. The sequence continues at coordinate 101,241 of JADLZN010001500.1, read as the reverse complement.
CATCGCAATGATCCTGAACACACACACAAAGCAGAAATTGCTTTGCCTTTCTGCATTAAAATTACAATGCCTGAATGAATTAGACTGACATTTACTGCAATAAAGTATTTACTTCTGTGAGTCTTTCCAAATACAACAGGAGCACAAAACCACTTGTAGTGGTTGTAAAACTCAAGTTGTGCATGTTTACTTAAATGTAAGAGCTTTATTCAACTGCAACAAGACAATGCGACACTCAAGCATTTGCCATGGAGAATTAAATTAATATATTACTGAAAGACTTGTTTGTTTGCTTATTGTGTTTCTTTTTAAATCAGTCATTATGAGCTGCACAAGTTTGTTCATTATTGATGAAAAATGGCTCAAACTGAAACCTTTGCTATAAATGCCATTTAAACAGTGTTTAAATGTGATCTGTGTCTACATTTTACGTCTGTTCTAGCTTGTGTACTAATCTAGCTTATACTTGAAACTTGGCATTGAGCACTGCAAAAATTGTTGCCTCTTATGATTATTTTCTTGCAATGTTCCTCATTTGTAATTCGTTTGGATTAATGTGTCTGACTTAATTGTTTTAAACATGCCTCACGGTTTAAAGTTGGCGGCATCAACGATTTTTTTGTAAGAAAATACTTTTATTCAGCAAAGCTGTATTAAATGAATAAAACGGACAATAACAACATCTTCAATGTTAAAAAAAGATTTCTATTTCACATAAATGATGTTCTTTTGTGCCTTTTTGTTAAAATTATTCTGAAAAAGAGCAATTCACGGTTTCCAAATTTTTTGTATAAAAAAGCTAAGCAGAATAAAATGTTGTCAACAATGATAAAATCAGTTATTCAGAATGATTTTTAAGATCATGTGACACTGAAGACTGGAGTAAGGTAGGAGAATTAATCTTTAAAAAATAAAAGACACTTCACAAATATCTAACCTTTCATTGAACTAAAACAATTGAAAATGGGGGAAAATCTCATTATGAAATACATGTTTTTCTCAAATAAACATTGGACACAATTATTGGCACCCCTAGAAAATATCATTACAATTTTGAATAACAGGGTGATTATGAACATGAAATTGAGCCAGCCATGACTTCTGTTTCACAGGATTATAAATATGAGGAACAAAAAGGCCAAATTCCCTTAATCATCCATCATAATGAGAAAAACCAAAGAGTATAGTTCTGATGTGCAGCAAAAGATTGTTAAGCTTCACTAATTAGAAAGTGGCTGTAAGAAAATATCTAAAGCAGTGAAAATTCCCATTTCCACCATCAGGGCAATAATTAAGAATTTCCAATCAACAGAAAATGGCGTGTGTCTATATCGTCCTAATGCACGGTGAGGAGGAGAGTTTGAGTGGCTAAAAACTCTCCAAGGACCACAGCTGGAGAATTGCAAAAAAATAGTTGAGTCTCAGAGTCAGAAAACCTTAAAAAAAAAAAAATCAAAAAACTGCCCCCCTACCCACATGTTGTTTGGGAGGGTTCAAGCTAAAAAAAAATCAGAAAAAGAATTTCCTTCATCCAAAAACAAACTCCAGCATAATCTGTTGTCAGAGATACGGGGGACAAAAACTGGAACTTCAAATGGGACTGGCGTCTATGGTCAGATGTAACTAAAAATTAGCTTTTTAGCAACAAACACTCAAGATGGGTTTGGTGCACACAGGGATAAAAAGTACCCCATGTGTACAATGAAATATACTGCTGTATTTTTAATGTTGTGGGCCTATATTTGTGCTGGAGGTCCTGGACATCTTGTTTCGATACATGGCATCTTTGATTCTATCAAATACAAAAAGATAAAAAATCAAAAAGTGACTGACTCCGTTAGAAATCTTATAATAGGCCATGTTTGGATCTTCCAACCGGACAATAATCAAAAAACAAACCTTAAAAACAACACAAAAATGGGTCACTGGGCACAAAACCAAGCTTCTGCTATGGCCATTCCAGTCCTCTGACATGAAGCCTATAGAAAATGAGTGAGGTGAACTGAAGAGGAGAAGCACCATCATGGAGCTGGGAATCTGAAGGGTCTGGAGAGATTCTGGATGAAAGAATGGTCTCTGATATCTTGTCAGGTGCTCGCTAACCTCATCAGGCATTATAGGAGAAAAACTCAGAGCTGTTATTACGCCAAATGGAGGTTTCAAAAAGCATTAAATAAAAGGGTGCCGTTAATTGTGTCCAAAGTGTATTAGAGAAAAACATTTATGTCATAACGATATTTCCCCCCATTTTAAATTCTTATTCTCCAATGAAAGGTTAGATTTATGTGAATTTTTTAAATAAAAGATCAAAATGATTAACAATGCAGATTTATTTTCACAGCCTTCTTTGATTATATTTACCAGGGTGCAATAATTCGACCCTGGCGTAGATTATATATATATATTATTATATATATCTACAGTGGGTACGGAAAGTATTCAGACCCCCTTAAATCTTTCACTCTTTGTTATATTGCAGCCAATTGCTAAAATAATTTAAGTACATTTTTTCCTCATTAATGTACACACAGCAACCCATATTGAAAGAAAAACACAGAATTTTTGACATTTTTTCAGATTTATTAAAATAGAAAAACTGAAATATCACATGGTCCGAAGTATTCAGACCCTTTGCTCAGTATATAGTAAAAGCACCCTTTTGATCTAATACAGCCAATAGTCTTTTTGGGAAAGATGCAACAAGTTTCACACCTGGATTTGGGGATCCTCTGCCATTCCTCCTTGCAGATCCTCTCCAGTTCTGTCAGGTTAGATGGTAAACGTTGGTGGACAGCCATTTTTAGGTCTCTCCAGAGATGGTCAATTGGGTTTAAGTCAGGGCTCTGGCTAGGCCATTCAGAACAGTCACAGAGTTGTTGTGAAGCCACTCCATTATTTTAGCTGTGTGCTTAGGGTCATGTCTTGTTGGAAGGTAAACCTTCGGCCAGTCTGAGGTCCTGAGCACTCTGGAGAAGGTTTTCGTCCAGGTATCCCTGTACATTTGGCCGAATTCATCTTTACCTCGATTGCAACCAGTCGTCCTGTCCTGCAGCTGAAAAACACCCCCACACATGATGCTGCCACCACCATGCTTCAAAGTTGGGACTGTATTGGACAGGTGATGAAAGGTGATGAGCAGTGCCTGGTTTTCTACACACATACCACTTAGAATTAAGGCCAAAAAAAGTTCTATCTTGGTCTCATCAAACCAGAGAATCTTATTTCTCACCATCTTGGAGTCCTACATGCGGGCTTTCATGTGTCTTGCACTGAGGAGAGGCTTCGTCGGGCCACTCTGCCATAAAGCCCAAACTGGTGGAGGGCTGCAGTGATGGTAGACTTTCTACAACTTTCTCCCATCTCCCGACTGCATCTCTGGAGCTCAGCCACAGTGATCTTTGGGTTCTTCTTTACCTCTCTCACCAAGGCTCTTCTCCCCCGATAGCTCAGTTTGGCCGGACGGCCAGCTCTAGGAAGGGTTCTGGTCGTCCCAAACGTCTTCCATTTAAGGATTATGGAGGCCACTGTGCTCTTAGGAACCTTAAGGGCAGCAGAAATTTTTTTTGTAACCTTAGCCAGATCTGTGCCTTGCCACAATTCTGCCTCTGAGCTCTTCAGGCAGTTCTTTGACCTCATGATTCTCATTTGCTCTGACATGCTCTTTGAGCTGTAAGGTCTTATATAGACAGGGGTGTGGCTTTCCTAATCAAGCCCAATCAGTATAATCAAACACAGCTGAACTAAAATGAAGGTGTAGAACCATCTAAAGGATGATAAGAAGAAATGGACAGCACATGAGTTAAATATATGAGAGTCACAGCAAAGGGTCTGAATACTTAGGACAATGTGATATTTCAGTTTTTTTTTTTAATAAATCTGCAAAATTGTCAACGATTCTGTGTTTTTCTGTCATTATGGGGTGATGTGTGTACATTAATGTGGAAAAAAATTTACTTAAATGATTTTGGCAAATGGCTGCAATATTGTTAAGAGTGAAAATGTTAAGGGGGTCGAATACTTTCCGTACCCACTGTATGTAATATATAATATCTTTTATATATACACACAGTGGGGGAAAAAAAGTATTAGTCAGCCACCAATTGTGCAAGTTCTCACAATTAAAAAGATGAGAGAGGCCTGTAAATTTCATCATAGGTATACATCAACTTATGAGAGACAAAATGAGAAAAAAAAATCTTAGAAAATCACATTGTAGGATTTTTAAGGAATTTATTTGCAAATTATGGTGGAATATAAGTATTTGGTCAATAACAAAATTCTCAATACTTTGTTATATACCCTTTTTTTGGCAATGACAGAGGTCAAACGTTTTCGGTAAGTCTTCACAAGGTTTTCACACACTGGTGCTGGTATTTTGGCCCATTCCTCCATGCAGATCTCCTATAGAGCAGTTATGTTTTGGGGCTGTCGCTGGGCAACACGGTTTTTCAACTCCCTCCAAAGATTTTCTCTGGGGTTGAGATCTGGAGACTGGCTAGGCCACAGCAGGACCTTGAAATGCTTCTTACGAAGCCACTCCTTTGTTGCCCAGGCGGTGTGTTTGGGATCATTGTCAGGCTGAAAGACCCAGCCACGTTTCATCATCAATGCCCTTGCTGATGGAAGGAGGACTTCACTCAAAATCTCACGATACATGGACCCATTCATTCTTTCATTTACACGGATCAGTCGTCCTGGTCCTTTGCAAAAAAACAGCCCCAAAGCATGATGTTTCCACCCCCATGCTTCACAGTAGGTATGGTTTCTTTGGATGCAACTCAGCATTCTTTCCCCTCCAAACACGACAAGTTGAGTTTTACCAAAAAGTTCTATTTTGGTTTCATCTGACCATATGACATTCTCCCAATCCTCTTCTGGATCATCCAAATGCTCTCTAGCAAAACTTCAGACGGGCCCTGGACTTGTACTGGATTAAGCAGGGGGACACGTCTGGCACTGCAGGAGTTGAGTCCCTGGCGGCGCAGTGTGTTACTACTGATGGTAGCCTTTGTTACTTTGGTCCCAGCTCTCTGAAGGTCATTCACTAGGTCCCCCCGTGTGGTTCTGATATTTTTGCTCACAGTTCTTGTGATCAATTTTGACCCCACGGGGTGAGATCTTACATGGAGCCCCAGATCGAGGGAGATTATCAGTGGTTTTGTATGTCTTCCATTTTCTAATAATTGCTCTCACATTTGATTTCTTCACACCAAGCTGCTTAGCTATTGCAGATTCAGTCTTCCCAGACTGGTGCAGGTCTACAATTTTGTTTCTGGTGTCCTTTGACAGCTCTTTGGTCTTGGGCATGGTGGAGTTTGGAGTGTGACTGTTGGAGGTTGTGGACAGATGTCTTTTATACTTATAACGAGTTCAAACAGATGCCATTAATGCAGGTAACGAGTGGAGGACAGTGGAGCCTCTTAAAGAAGTTGTTACAGGTCTGTGAGAGCCATAAATCTTGCTTGTTTGTAGGTGATCAAATACTTATTTTACAGAGGAATTTTCCAATTAATTCTTTAAAAATCCTACACTGTGATTTTCTGGATTTTTTTTTCTCAATTTGTCTCTCATAGTTGAGGTATACCTAATGATGAAAATTACAGGCCTCTCTCATCTTTTTACGTGGGAGAACTTGCACAATTGGTGGCAAACTAAATACTTTTTGCCCCCATGATATACGTGGGTACGGAAAGTCTCAGACCCACCCTTAAATTTTTCATCTTTGTTATTATTGCAGCATTTGTAAACTCATGAAGTAAGTTTTTTTCCTCATTAATGTTACACCCGCACCCCCATATTGACAGAAAAAACACAAGGAATGTTGACATTTTGCAGATTTTAAAAAAGAAAAACTGAAATATCAACTGGTCCTAAGTATTCAGACATTTGCTCAGTATTTAGGAGAAGCCTTTTGATCTAATACAGCCATGAGTCTTTTTGGGAAAAGATGCAACAAGTTTTTCACATCTGGATTTGGGGATCCTCTGCCATTTTTCATTGCAGATCCTCTCCAGTTCTGTAAGGTTGGATGGTAAACGTTGGTGGACAGCCATTTTTAGGTCTCAGAGATGCTCAATTGGGTTTAAGTCAAAGCTCTGGCTGGGCCATTCAAGAACAGTTACAGAGTTGTTGTGAAGCCACTCCTTCGTTATTTTAGCTGTGTTTTTAGGGTCATTGTCTTGTTGGAAGGTAACCTTCGGCCCAGTCTGAGGTCCTGAACACTCTGGAGAAGGTTTTCGTCCAGGATATCCCTGTACTTGGCCGCATTCATCTTTCCCTCGATTGCAACCAGTAGTCCTGTCCCTGCAGCTGAAAAACACCCACACAGCATGATGCTGCCACCACCATGATTAACTGTTGGGACTGTATTGGACAGGTGAGCAGTGCCTGGTTTTCTCCACACATACCGCTTAGAGTTAAGGCCAAAAAGTTCTGTCTTGGTTTCATCAGACCAGAGAATCTTATTTCTTGGAGTCCTTCAGGTGTTTTTTTAACAAACTCAATGCGGGTTTTCATGTGTCTTGCACTGATGAGAGGCTTCCGTCGGGCCACTCTGCTATAAAGTCCCGACTGGTGGAGGGCTGCAGTGATATTTGACTTTCTACAACTTTCTCCAATCTCCCGACTGCATTATGGAGCTCAGCCACAGTGATCTTTGGGTTCTTCTTACCTCTCTCACCAAGGCTCTTCTCACCCAATAGCTCAGTTTGGCCGGACGGACAGCTCTAAGAAGGGTTCTGGTCGTCCCAAACATCTTCCATCTAAGGATTATGGAGGCCACTGTGCTCTAGGAACCTTAAGTGCAGCAGAAATGTTTTGGTAACCTTGGCCAGATCTGTGCCTTGACACAATTATGTCTCTGAGCTCTTCAGACAGTTCCTTTAACCTCATGATTCTCAATTGCTCTGACATGCACTGTGAGCTGTAAAATCTTATATAGACAGGTGTGTGGCTTTCCTAATCAAGTCCATCAGTATAATCAAACACAGCTGGACTGAAATGAAGGTGTAGAACCATCTCAAGGATGTTCAGAAGAAATGGACAGCACCTGAGTTTAATATATGAGTGTCACAGCAAAGGGTTTGAATACTTAGGACCGTGTGATATTTCAGTTTTTCTTTGTTAATAAATCTGCAAAAATGTCAACATTCTGTGTTTTTCTGTCAATATGGGCTGTGTGTACATTAATGAAAAAAAAAAATTAACTTAAATGATTTTAGCAAATGGCTGCAATATACAAAGAGTGAAAAATTTAAGGGGGTCTGAAATACTTTCCGTACCCACTGTATATTATATAGATATGGGTGTGTGTGTGTGTGTGTGTGTGAAAATAAATAATTAAAATAAAAAACAGTTATTTTAAACTGAAATAATTTTTCACAATATTACTGTTTTTACTCTATTTTTTTTATTAAATAAATGCAGCTTTGAAGATCATAACGACTTTTCTAAACAGCTTTATAAAAAAAATAAAAAAAAACTTTTGACCAGTAACCATGAAGTTACAGATGTATTCCCTCTTCCAGGTTTAAACTAAATGAAAAATAACGTCAACCGTATGAAAATGCTAAAATGCGCAGCCACAATGTTAGGGTGCTGGAGTGGGTTGTCAGGGAATTGCTATGTGCATGCTTTACCGGCCCAAGTCACCTCAAAGTCTCTGTAATATTCTGGTCTATAGATATGTGAATGTACTGGGGTTCAGTGTGCTTGATCCAGACAGCACAGCTCACCTGAAGTGATTGACCACATTGGTCACGCTGAGAAAGGACAGTACGAAGGAGCCAGGCCGGCGGTCACTTTCCCTGATGAGGTAGCTGCCCGGTCCCCGAGCCTGACGCAATCGCTCTTCAGCAATGGTTCTGTCCAACATTCCATGGTACCATCTGAAAGAAAGCAAGCACAGATGACGGAAGTTAGTTGGCCGTAAATCATATTTTAGTGTCTTCCTCTATTTGGTCCATCAGCATTGATTTTAATGCAGCCCTAAATGTTGGAAAATGCTGAAGTAGGTTTTTTGAAAGGCTCTTTTTGGCATGCTGACATAATCAAGCCTATATTTAGTACATTATATTCCAAAAGCACTTTCCAGATTTGAAAAAAACCTTTGCTATAATGCAGTAACTGCAAAAAAAGAGACTTGCAGAGATTACATTTGATTTTTTTAATTTGAGTCTTTAAAAAGAAAAGCATACAGGCTGCCCTCTCACTCAACAGAGATATGACAGGGCTCCTGATGCAGAATTTCTCTTGACAAAAACTCATGCGGAAATATCCAAAGTGATATCTTGCTCTAAAAAAGGTGCCTCAGCACAGCGAGAAAATTTAAAAAGCTTTTACTGCAGAGCCACAGCCATCAAAAACATGGAGCTTCCTAAATTAAACAGTAGCTTTTCTAACAACACTGCTTAATTTTTCAGGGATTTTAGATCCCTGTAGAAAAAGAAAAAACAACGCTTGACTGATTTTAGTGCTTTGCAACAGGGGGTCAAAACAGAGAGTAAAAGACAGAGGTGAGGTTTATTTAACCCAACAAAAATTCAATTAACCATTGTGTCATGTTTCCTTGACAAGCCAACCCAAGCAGGCCAAACAAGCCAAGCATAACTGTCCTCTAAAGCTTCAAAGAAACAAAAAAGCTTCATGGTACGTATGTGCTTACACTTTGTTTAGACTCACTCTGGCTGCACAGTTAATCTCATTCAAACAGATAAGAACAGCAAGTCAATTAGCACTTCAAACATGGCAAAAAATACATAAAGTCAATTACAGCACAACAGTCAGCACATATATGCGTGTGTTGTTGATGTGGTGAAGAGGAAGTGATGGCAACTGAATGGAGGAGGTGAAAGATGAGAGTGAGACACAGGAACAACTGTGATACTTTCAAACTGTGATACTTTCAGAGTCTTGCCCATTATGAAATGACACACTGACTGCAAACATCACAATATCATGTGGGCATGCAGCCCTCCCACTGTATTCATACAGAAGCATATGCAGTGGAGAGAGTAAGATTTGTTTGTGTTGAATGTCAGTTTTCTGGGGAGATTTTGTAAAGTTTTGCTCAGAGTACAAGAGATTTTCACATTTCTGTTGTACTCACTGTGCAATTAAATCAAAGAGAAAATGTACATTTACTAGATAGATAGATAGACAGACATCAGTGTGAACGGAAAGTTGTCCAAAAAAGAAAATGTTTAAATATTTTGTGTAAATTATAAAATATTTTATGTGTGAATGTTTTAGTATTTAAAATATAATTATTCACATCATTCTAACCCAGTGCAATACTTGTTTGCAAAGCCATTATAAGTTCAACGGGAGTCAATGACGTCTTCCAAAAGTTATGTGCATTAGGCTTACACAAATGGTGTGAACAAAACATATTAAATTACAATTATTTGTAATACAAATAATAATCAGTCAAAATGTAGTGATTGTGACAGTCCCAAGCACACCTTATAGCACATATTTTGCAATCTGAAAGGTAAAAACTGATCATTTACAAGATGAGAAACACACTTGGTCATGTAAACTATTGCCCCATTTTATCAACCACAGTGATAAAGAGCGTAGGCGTAATTTGCACACTGCAGGCTTAACTAGGCTAAGCTCTTCCTCCCCTCTATATTAATTTATTGAATATGCAGGCTCTATGAAGCAGTCCTTTGACTAAAACTGCACCGTTAGCAGAAGGAGAGTCCCTCATAATTCCTGGAGGCTGCGTTTTCTTCTCAGTGGGACTGCCTCGCAGCTCTGTATGCTATTAAAATGACATCAGTAATACAGGGTTATTAGCCTTACTACGTGCTCTATTAAAACTTCCAGTCAAATGATTCACAGGCTCCTAAAAACACAGATGTGTGGACCGGATGAAGTGGGACTGTGATCCTCAATACTGGCCATGATGATGTACTAGCAAACGCATAAGCAACAAAAGTTACACACCCTTGAGGCCTGTTCACATCGAGAAGCCTTTAAATGGAAATACTGCCTTACTGTGGAGCCCATTACATAATCACACAATTGTAATGCCATTATTCCATATCTAGAGAGTGATAACATATCTTACAAATATAAAATGATACATTAGAATAATATTATCATACGATAAATAACAATCACTTCAGCTTTTTTCTTTTTCTAAAATAGCATATTTTATATTTACTATTATTTTAATATTTTATTTATCCAGTACTGTTTGGTTTGGGGTTTTTGAAAACTCCCCTATGCTAACCACGGCTGTTAAAACAGAAATATTATTAGAATGCAAGATATCTAACTAAATGTTTGTGGAACTTTCTTTTTTTTTTTTCTCCAGGATTCTTTGATGGATAGAAAGTTCAAAAGATCAGCATGTATTTTAAATATAAATCTTTTGTAATCATTATTGTCTTTACTGTCACTTTTGATAATTTGAATTAGGGCTGTGCGATTTGGGGGAAAATATCAAATTGCGATTTTTTTGACAGATATTGCGATTTTAAATTTGCAAAGTCAAGCTTCAGCTCAATATTGCCAATAATGTGCAGCACAGTATGGGTATCATTACCCTGCTAAGAAAAACAATAGAAACCATCACAGAAATTCTTATAGTTTCCATTAAACCATTACAAAATTCCTTTTTGTTTTGGGCATTATTCCAATAGGAATTACTGTTGTTCTATTGGTTCCCATCTGCCAGATTATATCCCACCAATAGAATCCATCAAATAGACACCATTATAGTTTACATTAAATCCAATACAATTGCCATTATAACCTGAAATACATTACATTTGTTATTGTGTTTTGGGAGGGGTTCTATTGTTTTTTTCTTCAGCAGGCAAGATTATAATGGTATAACTACTTTTACAGAATTAACTTAATTACTTAATTTCACAGAAAATGTTTATTTTTTTTTATAAATAAAGAACTGTATTTCAGTTATTAAAGTATTACATATGTTACATAGGTTGATTTTTTTCATTTTAAGTATTTGGGATTTAAGAGCAAGTGGAAAATGTGCTGAATATTTCATTTCATCCAAGTGAAATTAGCAAAGCAGTTAGACTAAATTTACATTCGTGTAATATTTTTTATGTTTTGAGTGAGAAGCATTCACAGACACAGGCTGTGTGTGCGGTCTTCTGAATTGGGAATAGCGAACATGCATCATAAACTTATTCAAATTAATCTGTTTGGGAGATAAAATGTTTAAGATAACGTTCACGTACTAACAAAAAAACATCTAAGAATGTATCTTTTAATCTCCAGTACTGAAAACAGAACCGATAAGGGAGCTTTTGATATGCGCTGTGACGCAGCTCTTGGAAATTACCTTTTTTGTTCGTTGTCTGTCATTTCGAAGCTCAAGTTGCATACGTTTTTCTTTAGTTTTAATTTGCCCAATTATCGATCTGACCCAGTAGACGCCATAATCCCCACTCGTCTCGCTCCCGGGTGGGGGGGGGGGGGTGTTCTTGTTTTTTTTTCCCAAGGGTGGTGTTACGCAGCTTGGCTAGAGCAGTGCGATGTGGATGAGAACGGAAGGTGTGCGCTACTCTATGGTTCGAAGACTGCAACTCAAGGCTGGCAGTCATGCATATGCTCTGGAGCAGAGTAATATCGCGTCCATATCGCAGGCTTTGCGATTAGGAAATCGCAACGTCCCAAAACGCGATTTCGATTAATCGCACAGCCCTAATATGAATGCATCTTTGCTGAATAAAAATATTAATTTATTTTAAAGCTGTTATTTTTACTTATTAGGCACAGTATAAAGCATATTCTGAATGACATTATTCTACATCCCTAATCCTACCCAATGCCTAAATTGAACAACTACCTTACTAACTATTAATAAGCAGCACATTAGGAGTTTATCGAGGCAAAAGTCATAGTTAATAGTGAAATGTGTTCCTAAGTGAATAATACCAATAAACTTACTTGACACCAAACTTTGAAAGGTACTTGACACCGCGTACCTTAACTGTATTGTCAATGAACTTCTTCCCTCTATAGGTTTGGGCCGATAGACGATGCCATCGTCCATAGCCGATGGCTGATATACATCACGATGTTGAGGCGGCATCGTGACCCCCCACCCCCATACCCCCAATCCCCATCCCATACCCATACCCCTCGCAATCTGCCGCATCCCAATACAGTGCTTGGAAAGAAAATGATGTGTAGATGGAACCCCTAAAGGGAATAAAGACGATGTGGGAGGAAAATATATATTTCATATTTTCCCTCGCAGTAATCATGGGTACTTATACTCCATATTTCGGCATCGGGAGCGCTATTATACCTGGCATTGAAAATTGCTTTTGAATGCACAACAATTTTAGTTTCACTTTCACTTTTGAGATTCGCGATAGCACGTACTCCGTTTATACTATGGAGCAGTAGTACTTAACACACATTTCACAAGCTAGTGTGTCAGTGGTGCTCAGGAATCTGCAAAACATGCCATGTTCCTCAGTCAATCTTCCTTACTCTGTTTTATGTGTAAGTGAAATTTATGTAGCTAATGTAATGAAAGGCAAACCGTTACACCATGTCTACACCGGACGCGACAGTTGTCGAGTCGTGTCGCGCTGCGCCACATCAGCTAAAGTCTGTCTACACAGGACGCGACAAAGCGACCGTTGAAAATCATTTGAAATTTGTGTCAGCTCGTCATAAATAGAATGCGGCAGCAGTTTACTGTCTGGGATTTGTCGTGTCCTGTCGTGCCGCGTCGCATCCAGTGAAGACAGCATGACTGATTATAATAAGTTCTATACACTGATCTATATATAATGAATCTCTATTATAGATCAGTGGTTCTATAGTATTTTGTCGTGACGCGCCGCCCCACGCCGCTCGCGTCCGGTGTACACTAGTCAACATTTGAAGTGGATCAAAACCTTTTATCAAAGTTGTCCTAAAACTAAAACCCAAAATGCGTTCTTGTCTTAGGACAACTTTGATTAACTTTTTTGATCCACTTCATGTTGACTACTGTAGACACTGTGTTAGGAATCGTTATTTTTTTTCCGTGCCTTATAAGGATTCACGCCCCCGCCGATGTCATCGTCCATTGCGATGTTTCACTGTAGACATCGTCCGATGCCAATGTCGTAGACATCGCCCAACCCTGTCCGAAATGCTGGGGAGGAATTAATGTCATTTTACTAAAAGGTTAATTGACATTTAAATTGTTTGGATGCCAAGCAATTAATTCAGGCATCTTCCCCCCCACCACAGAGAATCACATCAGACTCATTCTTCCCGATTTCATCATTCTTCCTTCATAACACTGGAGTTCAGCTCCTGAGCTGACAACATGTCCTATGGGTAAATAACAGATCCCTCTGCACATCCAGACGGGATAAAAACAAGCTCATCCTCCTGGAATGTCTGATCGTGTCAGAGCTTGATCTCTAGCTGGTGCGTTCAATGAATAGAAACCATGAAGTCAAAATAGAAAATTACATCATAGTCTCTTTTCCTCTCGGGAAATTGATACTTGCATTAAATTAGCTGACGTGTGTACTGTGCCAAGCGATCAGTGGCTTGTGTAGTGTACTTGACAAGGTGCAGGTGAAAGTCTCATATCCGCTTATGTGAATACTAGACTACATAATGGTCTACATTGATGAATCACTCAATACAAAGACTGACAGCCTTTTTGGTTCGGCTCTTGGATTTCTGCGAAGGAAAAAAAGTGTGATTTAAAGATGAAAATTTTAATTTTAAAACAAATTTTTGCTGAGCTAGATTGAGAGTTCAAGACATTATACAAAACACAAAAGTACTACTAAAAGAAGGAAATTTAAATATGATTTACTGTATTTACATTTTACAGTATCTCAGAGCAAATTTGTCCCTAAAGAAAGGCTATATTGAAAACACATACAGAAACAGGCACAAAATACACAAACTGGGGTCTGCGGACCCCTAAAGGTTCTGCAAAATTAAGAAATAATTTAGAGAAATGTATTTTAGAACCGTCAACGTTGTAAATGTGTAGGGCTGTATGAAGCCAGTTTTTTCCTACTTTTTTGTTAAATTAAATTTTAGTAATAAAAAGCATTTCTAATTACCTGAAATCATAAAACAATTTAACAGCAATTTACAATTTAACAACAGTTCATTCAGAGTTTATCAAAAAACTAAATTTTAGAGCCCTATGACACCAGTTTTATTTTTTTCCACATATTCGGTTTTCCATTTTAATTTTTCATTTCAACAGTTTAATAAAATTGTAATAATCAAAAAAACATGTCCAATCAATTGAATTCTTAAAACGTACAATTTAATAGTACAGCATTAAAAAATACAATAATAGGGACCGTATAATATATACAATAATATATGAACTTAGTTTTTTTTTTGGTCCGTTTTTATTTTTTCTGGATTTTATTCAATACACATTTATCATCAAAACATGCAGCATATGCGTATTTCATATTTAAATAGCAGTCTTTTTGCATTTTAATATTCATAGATCCTAGTCCATATCGTGATTTGAAAAAAATTCAATTTTTATGACTGAATTCCACAATTTCATCCATATTTTCTGCACCCCGAAAGTGATAGGGCCCTAAATGTGTGTACTTAAGATATTAAATATTAAATGAAATTAATAATACATTTACATTAACCAAATTCGATAATATTACTGTTATTTTGCTTTTTACATATTGGCCAGAAATCATTAATGTGATTATTTTATTCTACTTATTCCACTAGTTTTTAACAAGTAAAAAAAGAAAAACAAAATAAAGAAAATAAAATAAAACAAATCTGCATGTTGTTTTTTGAGACAAAAAAGTTTCTCAGATACCATCGGCTCAACTACTGGATTAGATGACAACTAATCCATCACAGCTAAAAAATGTAAGCTTGCATTTGAATATCAACATCAGATCTGCAGAATAAATATGTCTAACATCATTAGATACTGTTTGCAAACTAAAACACAATGTCATTTAGGATAGGTTCACTTCACCAAGAGCAGGAATCAACTGATGCTTCACCTTTAACATCTCAATAATGGTTAGGCTACACTCTAGTGCAATAATCTGCATATTTTTCAGTACAGGCAAAAAGCCAAGTGTCCTCAAATTGAGCATCTTCAACACACACTTTGATCTCGAGAGATCTGCAGCTACACATTTGCATTTGAGATGACTGAAACTAATAGATATCTAGCATAACTGCGAAAGGCTGTTGCCTCAAACCCAATTCATGCAAAAGCAGAGGAACAGGAAGTATGCTGAGGAGGACAGGTGACACTTTTTCAATAACACTCAAACCACTTAACATGCCTTGACACTCATTGCCCTTGTTGTGCCTCACTGTAATGGAAATCAGCTGATATATGCAGCACAGTGGACAAAAATAAATGATTATAACCACAGACAGCAGCACGTCATCAGCAACTTTATTCACAGCCTTGACAGAAGGGAGCTCTGAACCATAAATAGGAGTGAGAACTAGCCTATGCGCTAATTAACAATGTGCTCGTTAGCCCACAAACAGGACATTATAATGACACTTTACAAGAAAAGTGGTACACCACACGAAGTGAAAAAGCTCATTTGACTGCAAAATTAACCCAATAGTGTAGTGAACGTTTCAGCACTCATGCACTTAAACCTCAGCATGAAGCACAGATCTCTCGGCACTTGATTATATTATGATTTCCAGACAATGGCTGTATTTTTAGATCCATACTAGCCAAAAAATGCCATGAAAGGATCCTGACAAGATACCAGAGAAGCAGGACAATATTCTCCTTGGAGGTTTCATCTTCATCGCTGGCTCACTAAAAGAGGACATGACCTTTTTGTGGTTAATCATCAGCCATCAGCGAAGGAGTTGGACCTCTCAATTTACAACAGTTCATCCTGGAGGAAGTGAGGGCAGAGCGGGCCTGTTGAGACTTGATTTGAAGGGTCGCATTCGCGCTCTAACGCTCTCTTAAGTACTTTCAACTCATCCGTCTCTCTTGATGGGTCTAGACTACATCAAAAACACCTCTAAAGATGTCACGTCACCGCTCATCAGCATGACAGAGTAATAAAACTGCATAGCCTTACACAAAGATGAAACCAAAAGACCAGATGATCTCTACCTGAACCCCAGAAAAACAGCATCACTGTTGTGAAAACTCCCTGACAGTTTGAAACTGATGGAATAGGCCTAATCAACTTTACCCTCAAACGGTTTGAAACATTCATAAAAAAGAAAACGCATCGCTAATTCAACAACTCTTAGTACACACACCATGTAATCACGCACAAAAACAAATTCAGGCTTTTAACATCTGCCCACCTGAGACAATCACTTTTAATTTTAAATAAAATACACTGTAGTTTAGTATTTAGTATTTAGTGACTAAACACATTTATATTTATACTACAAGTCAAATTATAACAAATATAAAAACTACAAAAATGAAAGGGTTACGCCACCCCAAAATAAAGATTTTGTCATTAATCACTTACCCCTATATAGTTCCAAACCTGTAAAAGCTTCATTCGTCTTCGGAACACAATTTAAGATATTTTGGATGAAAACCGGGAGTGCTTGTGACTGTCCCATTGACTGCCAAGTAAATTACACTGTCAAGGCCCAGAAAAGTATGAAAGACATCGTCAAAATAAACCATCTGCCATCAGTGGTTCAATCTGAATTTTATGAAGCGACGAGAATATATTTTGTTCACAAAGAAAATAAAAATAATGCCTTTATTCAACAATTTGTCTACTCCGCATCACCGTAGCGCCATTTTGGGGAGTATCCACTGAACGTAAACAGCGTATACCGTTCTAGTTGTCTGCGTCAACCGCACCACACAGATACGTTTTCTGCGTTTATTTATGCTTTGATTTGAACAAAAACAGCGTATCCGTGTTCCCAACCCACACTTTTGACCGGTAGTGTGTTGGGGTTTTGGGGGGGGGGTTGGTGTATATAATATATATAGATATATATATAAAAGAAATGCATATCATATGCCATTCTTCCATTACATTTTGAGTGATAAAGATGAAGTGTTTCATCTTGAGTCAAAGTGTTTAATTGATTCAGTGAAATAGACAGCTTTACGTGATTCACAAAAAATAATTGAAAGTACCAACTCGATGCTGCTTATTTTAAATCAGAGATTATATTAAAATATCTATCTTAATGCAAATTCACTGCGAATATATCATGAATGTGCAATAAATCAGCCAGCTCTGGGGAGAACTGTGCTTATCAATTTTAATAAAAGCATAGAAGTGTTTTCCTTATTATTATTAATAAGTGAACGTAACAGACTAGTCAAAGAGGGCAAAATCGAAAATAAGGAAGTTCTTCAATCCATATTCTGCCAAAGTCTGAGCTCCGAACGGCAGTGCTCGTGTCCCACTTACGCTGAATTCATCCTCTGGTGTATCCTGGGCTGTCCGGCTCGCTCTCACTCACAAAGTAATCCCGCTCAGCTGCCGAGTCGTTGGGGTCTGTCTCACCAGACAAACCTCCCAGTTGGTCGTCGCCATGTCCCAGAGAACCTGCAGTTTGAGTGCACTCACCACACAGATATATAAGTCACCGAGAAAAAACTCAAGTGGTGGGGTTCCACCTCGCATACAGTCGGCACAGTCTTTAGCTGATGTCCAAAAGTGAAATAATCCACACTGGTTATCACTCCTTTGAGGGCACAATTTAACTTAGAGATGCTGGAGAATGAAGATTTGCCTTGTCTGTCTTTGATGTCCTTCCTCTGTGAAGGCAGTCCCTCAAATAATGCAAAGTATGAAACAGATCAGCAAAAGAGAGCAGGCAGGACGGGAAGGGAGGGGACAAACGGAATACAAGACGCTAAAAGCAGTGGGAGGACACAACTTGACCACCCTCATGTAGTTCATTGTGTCTGTAAATAATGGTAGAGTATTCAATTTTGGGTAAACAATTTAGATAAGCAGCATTTATGGATCTCACACCCTTCAAATTCAAATGTGTGCTTTCCTTTCCTGCCAACATAAAAACGTCACAGTCTGTAAATGAGCAAACTCAGCAGGTCAGAACATCAGTAACCCGCTGGTTTGCTCAACAGCCAAACATTATACAAAGTGCCCAGATTAACGATGTCATTTTTTTTTTTAGAAGTTTCCACACCGGAAAAAAGGTGGAGATGAACGGGGTCTGGAAGCAGCTGCCAAACAGCTTTGTTTTTCTTCACACATGATGGAGTGTCACAGCTTGTTAGAGTCAGCACACAAGGACTGTCCTCCGCCACACAGATGGATGACTAAAAAGCCCATCTTCAGTGAGCAGTTACTGTGTGACAGGAGCCGAAACGGGGTCACGCGAAGGAAGGATTATACATCCTTAAAGTGCTGTATGCTGATCTACGAATATGCTGTTAGCTGCGTCAAAGTCACTGCTGTGTGAAAGTAAAAAGTTATTTTTGTGTTTTGAAACTTGAGATTGTTCCTAAAGTTATTTAATTTGGGTATCGGCAAACTCATATAATCTCCTAGAAATTAAAATCCCATTAATGATCAACTTTTTTCATGTTAGTGACTAAATTTCAATCAGAAAACTTTACATCTTATTGAAAGTAAATTAAGTCTATTTTAAACAACAGCTCTGCTCCAAAACCTAATAAGATGAAGAAAACTGGTTCAAGCTTAATAAAGTTGGTCTAGAAGTTAAGTAACATAACCTAACGTCACAAATATCCTTTCCAGAGATGACAATCACAGACTGTACTGAGACAAGCTCAGTGAAAAATTAAATCCAAGACAGTGGATCATGTGGGAGAATTGTTGGTTATAAATACTTATAATTAATAGTATTTTTTTAGGGCTGGTAAGCGATTAAAATTTGTAATCTAATTAATTACATGATGTGGTGATTCATTAATCTAATTAATAGCAAATTAATCACACATCACATTTGGCTGAGAAATTACTCGCAAACGATCATTTAAAGTCATTGCTGTGTAAAGCATCAAACTGACATTACAAAAAGTAGCTTCAGCATGAAATATTTTGTTTGATAAAATTAATTACATATACTCTTTTGGACCGTGAGGGTGAGTAAATGATAACACAATTTTCATTTTTGGGTGGTGACTATAAGTTTAATAATTTTATTTTTATTAGTATTACTAGAGAATATGAAATTATATGGTCTTTATGAAATGATACTCTAAATAATAAACTAAAACTGCCAGTAGGTGGTGGTAAATGTCTCAATGATTAAGTCATCGAGTCATTTATTCATGTGATTCGTTCAAATGGCTGATTCATTCAGGAGTGAAGTAAATGGTTCTTAATGAATGGTCCGATGTCATACACCGATCGGTCTGATGATGATCCGCTTCAAATCCAATGCGCCTATGGCCAATGGTTCCCCCTGGAATGCAAATTTTAGCAGGGGAACCCCACCGAAAACTGTGTATTTCCCACCCTGGAATGTGATTTTTAACTGGGGACCCCCTCGAAACGAGAATAGTTTTGGGCTAGTTATGAGTAGCGTTTGGGCGGGTTTTCTTGTGAAAACCAGGCAACCCCGATGTACTTGCACATCGGATTTTATGATGCAAGATTAATGTAAACACAGCCCACTGTGAACATCCTTGTAATTCGCTTGAACCTAAATTAATCATTCATAAAGTTTGAAAAGGTTGAAGTAGTGCACCTGTAAGGAACTGGAAGCAAGCAGAATACGGCTATTTGTAAAGCACGCAGTGCCATCTGCTGTTAAAAACTAAGCTCAGAATCGATTCAAGAGAGAATCGCGATGCCTTCGGAAAATCTCAGAAGCGATGCAGAATAATTTCTCGATGCATCGATTTATTATCCCAGCCCTTAGCCTCTGTGTGACAGCACAGCAACCAGCAGTTTCTGCAGTTCCGCTGAGCCACTTGGCATTCCAAAGTCCCTGTATTTCTCAAAAAAGGCAATTAAAAGGCACAATATGTACGTTTTTGCCACTGGAGGGCACACTGGAGCTTGATGACGGTATGAAGGAGAGTGGAATAACGGGAGATGACGTTTTCACCATCCAGGGATGTATGGAATTCACAAATCATGTTCATGATCATGTTTTTTTTTTTTTATAACCTGTACCAGTTCCAAAGTTATTCAAACAGCTAATAAATTATACAGAGAAAGCGGGCAAAGAACATTCAAGGAACAGTATGGCTGACTTAAGTTTAGCGAGAGTTTAAGCACTCTCAAAAAACTCCCCTTATAATCAGTAAAGCTGTCTATCTATACACTGTTTGATGAATGAATCTCTTACTTATATCATACGTACATCTGCACTTTGTTGTTTATGATGAGAGAATTTACGAGAGAGCAGATTGGCCATTGCGTTCATAAGCTCAACAGACTCATGTGTGATTGGTTTTAATGCACAAAAACACTGCAAAGCACATGTAAAAAAGAATCATGGTGCAACACTGAGCAGATCTAAATTTAATGCTGCAGTTAACACTTTTCATTTTATTTGCGACAGCCGTAATGGATTTAGTTTAACTGTACAGCAGCATTTTTGTCCACGTGTGTTGCCGTAGTTTCTCTAAGCAGGAACCGATAGCGCAGATATTATTTAAAACTGGAATTTCTCTGGATTTAAATAATTGGGAACTTTTGGGATAATGCAAGTAAACAACTGCGTGAAATATATCACACTATATATCAAGTGGTATTTGGGATATTTTATTACGAGTGGATATTTTATTGTGCCTTTAACTAGCATGGGTGCTCAAATATCCCTTGACTGCACTCTCAAAAAAAAAGGTACTCTGTCACTTACTAATATGTTCACTTTAGATAGTTATATATCTTTAAAGGGGTCATATGATGCGTTTTCATTTTTTCCTTTCTCTTTGGAGTGTGACAAGCTCTTGGTGCATAAAGAAGATCTGTAAAGGTTGCAAAGACTAAAGTCTCAAATCCGAAGAGATATTCTTTATAAAAGTTAAGAGTCAGCCACACCTACCTAAAACGGCTCGTTCGAACACTTCCCCACATGTCTACCTCACTATGTGGTAAGATTTGCATAACGCTGCCCAAATGTTCACGCAAAGAAAGAAGGTGTAACTTTTATTCTCGCTGTAGTACTGTTGCCGCTGCCGCCATGTCCTGAAGACACTGTGTGCTTCGTTGTGAAAGTGAAACTACTTTGTTTGGTCTTCAAAAAAAGGACGATATCCGCTTCGTCATGCCTGGAGCTGATCCGTTTTGGTCGCTGAGGAAATACATCAACTTCTGGCTGTGGATCGCCGGATCGGCTTTCACCGTTTTCACCTCTCCTTCGCCAGGACCGCCGTTCTCGACCCCCGCCGCCTCAGCTCACTCTAGCCCAGCCTCAGCTCACACTAAGCCGGGGCTTTCGCTCACGCTAGGCCGCTGTGTTTTTCGTTTGTGAAAGCGAAACTACTTTGTTTTTTGTTTGGTCTTCCAAAAGAGGACGATTTCTGCTTTGTCATGCCTGAGCTGATCTGTGCTGGTCGCTGAGGGAATACATAAATTTAGTGCTGTGGATCGCCGGCACATTTTTATGGAGGACTGTTTACTGATCCTGTGAGAGTAACGTTAGACTAAAATGCCGTCAGTTCTGACTCACGTAAGTACGTTTCTTTTATCATTTGCCACTGATGATTCAAACGCAAGTTTTTTGGGCAGTGTAGTGTAGCTCTTGTTGTTTGTAATTTCTCTGATCATAAATGCAGACATTGTTTTATGTTTACGCGGCACGATGCAACGGAACACGTAAAAAGACAGTATAATTCCCATTATCATCGTAATTATGTCCCCACTGGATTGTGCCCCACTAGTTGTTGCGTGTCTAAGTGGAAACATCGTATGGAGCGATGACATCGGGGGGCGGGGGGTGTGTGCCCGACGTGAACAAAACGCGTTCTAGGAGCCACTAAAGTTTAGCCACTTACGACAGTAGCCGTTGCATACAGTACATGAAAGTTCAACTTACACCTATACAGAGTAAGGAGACATGTCTGATAGGACGATTGCGAATGATTTGCAGATCCTTAGCACCAATGAAAAATATCTAATCTGTCAATTCGTGGTAAGTACTGCCGCTCCATAGTATAGAGTCCTTGTGATCGCAGTCTCAAAAGTGAAAGTGAAAGTAAAATGAGAGCGCACAATCAAAAGCGGTTTCAATAGCGGCTCCCCGATGTCCGCAATTTATATACAGGCGCCTATACTTACCCAACGATATAATTGCGAGGAAAAGTATTGAAATATTTTTTTTTATCCTTCCATCTCCTAGGCTATTTATTCTCTTTAGGGTTTCCGTAGTACACTTCATTTCCTTTCTGAACACGGAACTGGGATGTGGCGGATTGCGGGAGAGGGGGGAGTGGGGGTGGGGAGGAATCACGATGTCAGCTTAACATCGTGATGTCTGTCAGCCATCGGCCCAACCCTATTTTGTACCGTTTTTTCAGTGAGTCGACTGCTGATCTAGCAGACACAATATGCTATAATATGATACTGTTGATCTCCAAATCAAATGCTCTCTTTTTCTCTTTCCAGCTCTTGAGGGAAACCGAGGAAAATCCTTTCTAATCTTCGTGGAAACAAAAATCAACCTGCTTTTTCCCCACAGTGCCATTTGTTTGCGTTCAAGGCCCGGTGCTACAGAGAAGACCTGTCCCACTCTTCATCTGTGAAATATTTATTCTGCTGCTGGCATCATTGTTTATGAATGAAGTGCACAGCAGAGAGGCGTGAATGATTGTGGCTGTCTTCTGTGCGCAACTAAAGCACTAAATTTAGTCACACATTCTGACACACAGCACCACATCCATCCCAGAGAATGTGTACCACACGGTGCAGCCATTCGACCTACTACTGTAAGAAAACATTGAAACAACTACCTCAGTTTAAAAGAAAATTTAAAGTGGATCTGGAAACGATCAAATCAAGAGAATATGTAGCTATACACGTTATACAAGTCATGCCCTGCCTTCACAAGAAGTAGGGTCCATTTTGGTGTCAGAATATATATCAAAAATAAAACAAGCCTGCAAGTTGTTAATGTCGCCTACATCTCATGGGACAGCCGCGTACTTCCTCTTCTCTGCAAAGTTGTTGCACATTTTAGATTTTAGACATGCCCTGAGCCATAAGCCGACACAGGCTTGTATTATGTCACAGCCTAAGCCATTTTGAGCAGATGAGGGCTGAAATGTGAATAATACCTCATCGTGGTACTAATTCAGCAATCGCTGAGTGCATGTGGTAATATAAGCTTATGGAGCACCTCTGGTTCAGTGTCGGTGCATCAGAAAACAACACTGCCCTGCCTTATAGGCAGTCAAGTCTGTCAGAGTCAATCATCTGGAAGCTGTGAGGAAACTTTCATCATAAATGGGTCACCAGTCGACGGCAATAGTGTATCTCAAGAGCGAACAACTGTATGCAGCAGAGCGGCAATGCACGAATCACAAATCAAATTTATAAAATCACTAGTCTGTAGCATCTCTTCTTTGAATTTTGTCATATACTTATTTGCACTATGCAGCACTAAAAATAAATAAATAAATTAATTAATTAATTCTGAAAATTTCTGTGACAACTTTCAGCACTTTCAAAGAAACCACTGACAACCAACAGGAAATTATATCTGAACTATCATTGCGAAACCACTTGATTCACAATTTGTTGCTTTAAAGACGGAATAAGAGCTGCTGTCAAATTATAGGCATGTCTCTTATTAAAATCATTATGCTTTGGTTTGATCAATAAAATAAGCAATGTATTTTTTTTTTTTAATTGAACACTGACAATAGTGTTTGTATTTTTGAAAAACTTGCTGAAACAACACTTAGTTTAAGGATGAGCTGAAACAACTGTGCACGAAATAAAACTCCAGGCCTGGTTATCAACCTGCTCTTGAGCAACCAAAGATATGAGAGAGCCACAATAAATTACACACTATAATTTAGCTTATCGTGATACAAACTATGTCACCACCCTGACATTCTTCATTACAATCAGCCACTGATCTTGTCACCAATATGATAATGGATGACACAGAAAGCAATCACAATCATTTATCAGCAACTGCGGTTTCACAATGTGTGCAGAAGGAAGGTCTAGATACACCGAAGACATTCAAAACACCATATTATTGCAATGCATAGGTGAAAACTATACTCTACAACTAAAAAAATGATGCAGTGGCAGAACACAGAAAACTTGACATGAGACTATATATACATCTCATGAGGAAAAGTGGTAAAGTTATATGGCTAACCCATAACTAAATAGCACAGCTTCAGAATACATAACCGCACATTCTGCAATATGAGGAAGTAAAATATATCATATGAAAGTCACAACAGTGACTTGATAAGAGTGTCTGTTAAATGTAAATAATATGCATACGAACAAATACATGTGCTAGTTATCATGAATGCTTGTCTGTCTCAAAATCTAGTAAGCTGTCCACCTTCACTGTCCAAAATGTAAAGGAAAACTAAAAATGCTACAGTAAAAGCCTAATACCTGGTTAAATGCTAGTTAATTTATAACATACAGTAAAACATTGGTAACAGTAAAATATCTTTTAAAAATTGATATTTTATGTTGTTGTTGTTGTTTTTTGTAAAAAAAACAATTACAAAAAAATTGAAATGAATTATTAAAAAGATTATATGTTACACAGACACAATATATGTAACAAGAAATTGTTAAATATATATATTATGGGTATAATGTATGAATTTCTTATTTTGTTATCAGTTACGTACACTGGATAGCTGTAAGTTAAACTAAATTGTAAAAGACTGCATTTTTGGGAATCAACCCTATAGAGGTAGATAGCTAACTACTTTTTGAGACACAGCTATTAAGATGATCACAACAGAGCTGCAACCATCCCATGTTAGAAGTGCTTTCCCATCATGAATTACTAACATAGATGATACATGTGTACGAGATGAATCCTTACTGGTTGGTGGGCGGCGCTGAGAGGGGGAAAACAACCTCCTCTTCCTCATATTCTGGCCCATCCTGTTGATCACTTTCATCCACACTGCCTTGCGCCCCGATTCCAGACGGCGGAGGGGGCGGCGGTAAAGGTGGGAAGACCGTGGGCCCGTCGGTGGGCGACATCCGACTGCTGCCCGGCCCATCCGAGGAGGGGGACTCGCAACCGGCAGCGGCAGCAGTTCTCCCCGTGAGATCCTCTCCTCCAGCGCTCGGGTAGATCATCATGTCAGGATCCGTCACCCGTGCTCGCTCGGGTTTGCTGTAAAGAGGAAAGTGAGTCGAGTCGGGGCCTCTGCTGCCGTCCGATCCCCTGTCCTCGCCCCTCACCTCCATGCAGAAATCAAGAAGACAGCCTGAGAGTCTTCTCCAAGTCTGTTAAAGCTTCTTCTGCTTCCAGTCTTTTAAAGCGACGGGAGAAAGTTTCCTGGAGAAGAGCACACTCACTCACTCTCTCTCTCTCTCACACACACACACACACACACACACACACACTCCGCTCAGCGGCTAACACATGAGTTTAGGTCTTCATTGTTTCCTGAGTTTCACCAAGAGAAGGGCTTTTCTGAAATAATGCAGGTTAAATGTCCGTGTAGAAGAGAGGAGGGTGTATCGAGGCCCTGGTTCGGTCTGGTGTGAGTTGTGGGCTTTTATTGTCAGTCTTTCGGGGTTGTTATTTTGTTTGCAGTGAGTTCAGAAAACGCGCCGATCTGCAGCTTTGGACGCTTCGCAGATGATCGCGGACGTCTGACGCGCTTCTCCTCGTTCGATTCCGCTCAAAGAGTGCGTTAAAGTCTATTCTTCAGCCGTAAATGGTCTTTTCTTCTCGAGATTGCTGGACTGGTGGAACATTTGCCACAGCTGCTCCCAGTCCCACTCCTCTCCCTGCGCGTCCCCCCCGCTCATGCGCAGACCAGGCTAGCAGATCACCGAACCGACGCATTCACATCAGTGAGCTCGGCAATCGTATCGTACATCATTTCCTCATATTCAAAACACACACTCTTGATACCGCAGCGTAATGATTTATGTACGTCAACAGTTTGTCCTTTTAACCTAGGCTAATATAGACTATAGGCGCGTTTGTGCTAATAAACTAGTTGTTGTTTTGTGAAATCATACCGCAGCTGAGTCATGGTTTCTGCACGTGTGAGTGTGTGTGTTCTTTTTGTAGTCATTGTAACTATTTGTGTGCCATTTCTGATCCCTGCCTGTCATACACAAATCATTTCTGTTCTTGCATCAAAAGACATTTCTGCACTGCAGTAGGTAATATTTAGTGTTATTTAAAAAAACTAACAAGAATAAAACAGAGTGATCTTGTGTCTGCCTAAATGTTTACACAGTAGGCTATGTATTGTATATATGTTGCTCTTAAAGTCGAAAGCGGATTGATTGTCCCCATAGCATCTAAATACAATTTAAAGTAAAACTGATTAATTTACTATTTTATTTTTTATCTAAGCATGATTCAAATAAACATTTTTAAGTCGATTTGAATTTAAAATATTTATTTTAGGTGTTATATCATTTGATTATTTAATTACATTTTACAATATAAATGTTTATGAATTTGTCAGTTTAAATATTTACTGTATTTCCGTTTGAATTAAATTGACAACAAATTTCCTCATTTTATTTTTAACTGTCACTAGACCACCATAACTGGGCTGGTGTTTATATACCTTAAAAATTTGAGACCATATTTCACAGCTGTGCTTGAGAGGAGGCAGAGATGTTGCTGTTTGTAATCAGGCAATAATCTGATGTAGCCATGGGAACTTGCAGGGCTTGCAGATGCATCTGTGTTCATTGTTCCTCATCTACAGTCAAAACATATCTGCCTCCAGTGCTGAGGACACTATATAAAGCTCAATGACATTTCTCAAATGTCAAAGTAGGCGACCAAACACTTGCCTCTGTCATGTTGATATGAACACAGCCTGTACATTGTTGTGTCCATCCCTGTAAAGTGTCGTAAGTGAAATGATATTTTATGCTCTTATAAACTGGATTTTAAATTTAATTTTGGGACATCAGTATCAACAAGTATGCCAATTAGAGAACATATCTTGAATTGAATTGTTTTGTATATTTTGTTAATTTACTTAAGAAAATTTATTTTTTCTTTCTCTCTTTTTTCAGTTTAATTGTCCAGCTTGCATTTCATTTTTACAAACTGATTCTTAAATAGCAGTGTACAGACACTATACAATTCCAAAGTGTTTAGGGTTTGCAAGATTTTTATTTTTTTACGATTTTTGAATTTTTACCGCAAAGCTGCCTTTATATGATACAAAACAGTAATATTGTGAAATATTATTGCAGTTTTAATTGCTTTTAATTTTAATATATTAAAATGTAATGTATTCCTGAAAAGCTGAATTTTCAGCATCATTACTCCAGTCTTTAGAGTCGCATGATCTTTCAGAAATCATTCTAATATGCTAATTTGCTGCTTAAGAAACATTTTAATCAATGTTGAAAACAGTTGTGCTGGTTAATATTTTTGTGTAAACTGTGATCTTTTTTTTCATGATTCTTTAAAAGTTCAAAAGAACAGCATTAATTTGAAATAGAAACATAAATGTCTTTACTGTCAATTTTGATAAGAATCAAATAATCAAATAAGAATCAGAATGAAAAATGTTATAGATGAATTAATAATTTCAGTACATCCAATAGTATAAGTTCTTAGCAGAGTCTTAGAGATTATAATAATACTAATAATAAAAAAAAGCCCATTTTTCTATGATGTTTTTTCCCCTAGACAGACAGAACACTATAACACTGTCAGGAAACTGCAAGATAATAACCCTCTCCCATACATCCTGTAATAATTCATTCCTTTGTGCTCAAAGAAGGAGTGAGGCCATGTTTTCTCAGTGGTGTGATTGGGCCATGCTGCGGGAAGGCAGCTTGTGTTGTGTGGATGATTTGTAGGGAAGAGGGATGGCTCTTTGTCCTGCTGCACAGGCTGCTGCTGCCATGGTGTCTGCCAGACTCGCGATAATAAGATTCAAAGCAGGGGGCAGATAATCATCCATCTTAGAGTGTTAGCCAAGTGGAGGAGCACGAGCACCTGCTGATGACTACTAGCCCCTCACTTTGTTATTATGGACATATTTCTCTGTGTGTGTGTGTGTGTGTAAATTATGTGAATTTTATATTCATAAAATGAGGGAAAGCCAGCCATGTTTAAGCAGCCTTCTAGCTAACTCAGTGCATTGGAGAATAAGAGTGCTTTTATACACATAGACGAAACATTTAGGTATTTTGACAAATTAAGGTCAAAGACCTAGCTTCATCATTATCCTGCATTTCTGTTTTGATGTATGGCAGCATGATCTTAAGACCATGATAAGAAGCAGATTTATATTTTTCGGAACACTTTCCCAGCTAACAAAAGTATGTTGTATGAACATTTAACGTTCCCATTAATTTAAAAACATGTTGTTTTTGAATGTTTTCTTAATGTTCAAAACATCCAATTTTTTAAATAAAAAATCAATAAAAACACCTTTTCAGAATCAGAAGAGCTTTATTACCAAGTATGTTTACACACACAAGGAATTTGACTTGACGACAGGAGCTTCCATTGTAGAAGAAAGTACAAACATAGTGCAGACATACATGATAGTGCAGACATACATATGAATAACACAGTAGGGATGCAATATAACACTAACATAAAAAAAAACTTAAATAATGTACTATATATACAGAAATAGCAGTACAGGAATAAATGTCATTGTTTAGATAAATGTACATATATGTTATTAGTGTGCAGATATGTTATTTACGGTTTAATATAAATATGTCAGATAATGTTAGTTGTGATGGACGATGTATAATTATGAAAGATTAATTGTTCAGGTTGAATATAGCCTGCGGGAAAAAACTGTTCTTGTGCCTGGCTGTTCTGGTGGTCAGTGCTCTGTAGCGTCGACCAGAAGGCAACAGTTTGAAGAGAGAGTGGGCTGGGTGTGAGGGGTCCAAGGTGAATTTTTAGCCCTTTTCCTCACTCTGCAGATGTAAAGATCTTGGAGGCTGGGCAGAGGGGCACCAATAATCCTCTTAGCAGTCCTAACTGTCCGTTGTAGTCTCTTGATGTCTGATTTGGTAGCTGAACCAAACCAGACAGTTAGTTATGGATGAACACAGGACAGACTCAATGATAGCAGAGTAGAACGGTTTCAGCAGCTCCTGTGGCAGGTTGAATTTCCTCAGCTGGCGAAGGAAGTACAACCTACTTTTTTTTCTTGGTGTAACTTATAGTCAAAGGAAGACGATGATAATGAAACAATACGAAGGTTAATTAATAGCTCAGACGGTAATCCACATGCAGTATGCATGTCCACAACATGAATCCACAACAGTATGCATAGCACAAACAACAACCGTCAACAGAAGA
The DNA here is from genome assembly GCA_018155175.1 of Sinocyclocheilus anophthalmus. Lineage (NCBI taxonomy): Eukaryota > Metazoa > Chordata > Actinopteri > Cypriniformes > Cyprinidae > Sinocyclocheilus > Sinocyclocheilus anophthalmus. The sequence continues at coordinate 71,826 of JADLZN010001500.1, read as the reverse complement.
GTGAAAAAAGCAACATAAATACAAGGCAAATGAGGGAACTAATGAATAACACCTGTGATGATTAATGAATGTCCATGACAACAAATGAGAAGCAGGAAACTGAAATCAAGGAACACCGGAATTACAGAATACAAACTAAAAGTGCATGAAAACTAACTAACTAAAGAGGAACGTGACATTATTCACCCTCCCGGAAGGCGAAAAAAAGGGAGGCATGGTGGGGGTTCTGGAGGTAGGCGAAGAGATGGTGCAGAAATGGTGAAAGATGGTGATGGAGGAATGGTTGCATCCAGACAACGAGACCCTGGCGGTACAGTTGGTAAGTGTCTGATGGCCCAGACCCAGAGCAGAACAGGGATGCCAGTCCAGGGCGGTGTCGATGGAGGGAGGCACCATTGTGGAGGTAAGACTGACGACACCAGGGAGCGACTGACAGATACAACACCGATGCAGGATGAGTCCAGAGCGGAGACAAAGAGAACAGGGTGAAACCAAGGATCCGGATGGCCAAGTTGGAGTCGACTGCTCCTGCGATTGAGGCGGAGGCGGGGATCTGGAAGACCGTGGTGCTGATGGAGCTACTGAGTACCAAGGAGGAGCCAGAGGGAAGGAGGAGCCCGACTGAGTCAGAGAGATGGAGGGATGAGACGAAGCTGGAGGAGTGGAATCCCATAGAGGTGGAGGGTTGATGACTGACCAAGGTGAAGCCAGAGGGATGGAGGAGCACCGTGGAGCCAGTGGGATGATGGGCCACGGTAGAGACGAGGGAGCTAGGAGCCAAGGCGGAGCCGATGGGTCGAAGATCTGAGGTGGAATCCAGGCCTCGGAGGCTAGAGGCAGAGACAGGGGATCCTCAAGACAAGGCAGAGCTGACCCACAGCGAGACAAAGTTCCAGGATGGCACTGACTGAGGGTGAGCTGATGGGCTTAAAGGACCCAGCGGAGACAGGGCAGCAGGAATGGAAGATTTATAGAGAGGAGACAGGAGAGGGAGGTTGGGTGGGCATTCAGAAGAACAGGAGCTGGGCAAAACCATTAGCGATTTAGAAGACTCAGAGCTGGAAGGAACCAGTGGGAAGACAGATGATTCAGGACAATCCAGGAAATTATCCACTTCAAAATAATCCACAATACCCCCAGAGGCCAGTTGTAGCTTACCCTCAACAGCAGGAGTGTGGGCGGGGTTTCGATCCATCCCCTCGTACTCCACTAATACTCCCTCCGGCATGTGCGGTGTTGCCGGCTCACAAACCTGGTCAGAAATGCATCAAATAAATGTTCAAGACAACAAATGAGAAGCAGGAGACTGAAACCAAGAAACACTGGAATTACAGAATACAAACTAAAAGTCCATGAAAACTAACTAACTAAAGAGGAATGAGACACTTGGTTATCCAAATGTTGGAGAAAACATTAAGACAATGTGTAATCTATGTATATATTGTATGTATGTGGGTGTAAATACAACTGCATACCATATATATGTTAATATATATTATATATATAGCATTAATTATATATATATAGTATATATATATATATATATATGCCTTTGAAACTCCATCTCTTAGTATGTTTCGGTCCTCCCATTCTTGTCTTTGAGAACATGTGCTACAAAATATGGACTACCCACACCAGACTTATCAGAGCTCCCCTAATGGACTGAGAGAAGCAAACAGGCACACATCCATGATACTTTACTGCTGGGACACCTCAGGCTACAAAGAATGGTGTTCTTCTTTTATATTGTACTGCAATTAGATTTTTGTTCTCTGTTGCAATGGCTTCATGAAATATTTACAATGCACACAGAGAGCTCTCTAAAGGATGGCTGTACAGTAACACGACTAGAGTAAAAAAAATATTAAAGCAAGAACATTGGCCTCTAAAATGAAGTATAATAAAATGACATGATTCAATTGATTTGAAAGACAGTATATTGTTTATCAACCATGTACTGATTAATTATGTCAGTGATGTGCATTTAATTATCACCTAAAATGAAACATGGACATTTTTTCACTCTGAACAAAGACACCAACATATTTCATAAAAACAGCTTATTTGGTTCTGAGAAAAAAGAATGAAGTAGAACAAGATATGTGTGATATGATCTAATTTATTGCCATATTGAGCACATAACATGTCTAATTTTCATGGTGTTCAAGAATCATTAAACCAAATAGAGCTTTGTCACTAAATGACACATGTAAGCATGGCTGATTGGGCTATTCTTGGAGAAATCATTTTTAAAGAGTGACAGTAATTCAGATGTGTGGGTATAAACATGATTTGCTTTTTAATAAACGAGAGCCACGTGAGTGCTGCAGCACTATTAATTAAACAATATACTGTGAATCACACACACACACACACACATATACAGTATATATACATATATATACAGGTGCATCTCAATAAATTAGAATGTCGTGGAAAAGTTCATTTATTTCAGTAATTCAACTCAAATTGTGAAACTCGTGTATTAAATAAATCAATGCACATAGACTGAAGTAGTTTCAAGTCTTTGGTTCTTTTAATTGTGATGATTTTGGCTCACATTTAGCAAAAACCCACCAATTCACTATCTCAACAAATTAGAATATGGTGACATGCCAATCAGCTAATCAACTCAAAACACCTGCAAAGGTTTCCTGAGCCTTCAAAATGGTCTCTCAGTTTGGTTCTTTAGGCTACACAATCATGGGGAAGACTTCTGGTTTGACAGTTGTCCAGAAGACAATCATTTGACACCCTTCACAAGGAGGGTAAGCACAAACATTAATTGCCAAAGAAGCTGGCTGTTCACAGATGCTGTATCCAAGCATGTTAACAGAAAGTTGAGTGAAGGAAAAAGTGTGGAAGAAAAATGGCACAACTCAACCTAGAGAAAAAAAAAAAAACCGCTAGCCTTATTATGATTGTCAGAGCCAATCGATTCAAGAATTTGAGTGAACTTTACAAGGAATGGACTGAGGCTGGGTTCAAGGCATCAAGAGCCACCACTCACAGACGTGTCAAGGAATTTGGCTAGTTGTCGTATTCCTCTTTTTAAGCCACTCGTGAACCACAGACAACTTCAGAGGCGTCTTACCTGGGCTAAGGAGAATAACTGGACTTTTGCCCAGTGGTCCAAAGTTCTCTTTTTCAGATGAGAGCAAGTTTTATATTTAATTTGGAAACCAAGGTCCTAGAGTCTAGAGGAAGGGTGGAGAAGTTGTAGTCCAAGTTGCTTGAAGTCCAGTGTTTAGTTTCCACAGTCTGTGATGATTTGGTGCAATGTCATCTGCTGGTGTTGTCCATTGTGTTTTTTGAAAACCAAAATCACTGCACCCGTTTACCAAGAAATCTTGGAGCACTTCATGCTTCCTTCTGCTCACCAGCTTTTTGAAGATGCTGATTTCATTTTTCCAGCAGGATTTGGCACCTGCCCTTACTGCCAAAAGCACCAAAAGTTGGTTAAATGACCATGGTGTTAGTGTGCTTGACTGGCCAGCAAACTCACCAGACCTGAACCCCATAGAGAATCTATGTATTGTCAAGAGGGAAATGAGAAACAAGAGACCAAAAAATCGAGATGAGCTGAAGGCCACTGTCAAAGAAACCTGGGCTTCCATACCACCACAGCTTTGCCACAAACTGATCACCTCCATGCCCTGCCGAATTGAGGCAGTAATTAAAGCAAAAGGAGCCCTACCAAGTATTGAGTAATGTAGCGTAAATGAACATACTTTCCAGAAGGCCAACATTCACTAAAATGTTTTTTATTGGTCTTATGAAATATTCTAATTTGTTGAGATAGTGAATTGGTGGGTTTTTGTTAAATGTGAGCCAAAATCATCACAATTAAAAGAACCAAAGACTTAAACTACTTCAGTCTGTGTGCATTGAATTTATTTAATACACGAGTTTCACAATTTGAGTTGAATTACTGAAATAAATGAACTTTTCACACATCTCACTAATTTATTGAGATGCACCTGTAATATTATATACCTACATAATATATACAGTGGTGTGAAAAGTGTTGGCCCCCTTCCTGATTTCTATTTTTTTGCATGTTTTGTCCACGTAATGTTCAGATCATCAAACAATTTTTAATATTACACAAAGATATAATGCAAGTAAATACAAAATGCAGTTTTTTAAATGATGATTTCATTTATTAAGGAAAAAAGCTGTCCAAACCTCCGTGGCCCTACGTGAAAACTTAATTGCCCCCTCCTGTTAAATCATGAAAGAACTATAATTAACCACATTATTTTAGAAAGCTGAGTTAAATTTCACTAGCCACACCCGCCTGATTACTGCCAGACCTGTTGAAACAAGAAATCACTTAAATAGAACCTGTCTGACAACGTGAAACATGCAAAAAGAGCAACACATCATGCCGCGATCTATAGAAATTCAAGAACAGATGAGAATCACAACAGTTGACATGTATCAGTCTGGAAAGGGTTATAAAGCCATTTCTAAGGTTTTGGGACTCCAGCGAACCACGGTCATAGCCATTATCCACAAATTGAGAAAATTTGGAACAGTGGTGAACCTTCCCAGTAGTGGCCGGCCAACCAAAATTACTCCAAGAGCACAACGACGACTCATCCAGGAGGTCATAAAAGAACCCAGAACAACATCTAAAGAACTGCAGGCCTCACTTGCCTCAATTAAGGTCAGTGTTCAATGATTCAACAATAAGAAAGAGACTGGGCAAAAACTGCATCCATGGTAGAGTTCCAAGGCAAAAGCCACTGCTGACCAGAAAGAACATAAAGGCTTGTCTCTCATTTGCCAAAAATATCTTGATTATCCCCAAGACTTTTGGGCAAATATTCTGTGGGCTGATGAGACAAAAGTTGAACTTTTTGGAGGTGTGTGTCCCATTACGTCTGGCGTAAAACCAACACAGCATTTCATAAAAAGAACATCATAGCAACAGTCAAACATGGTGGTGGTGGTAGTGTGATGATCTGGGTTTGCTTTGCAGCTTCAGGACCTGGACGAATTGCCTTAATTGATGGAACCATGAATTCTGCTCTCTTATCAGTAAATCCTGAAGGAGAATGTCCGGCCACATGTTCGTTACCTCAAGCTGAAGCGAACTTGGGTTTTGCAGCAGGACAATGATCCCAAACACACCAGCCAGTCCACCTCTGAATGGCTAAAGAAAAACATAATTAAGGTTTTGGAGTGGCCAAATCAAAGTCTGGACTTAAATCTGATTGAGATGCTTAAACAGTTCATTCATTCTCGAAAACCCTCCAATGTGGCTGAAATAAAACAATTCTGCAAAGAAGAGTGGGCCAAAATTCCTCCACAGCGATGTGAAAGACTCATTGCCAGTTATCGCAAACACTTGATTGCAGTTGTTGCTGCAAAGCGTGGCACAACCAGTTCTTAGATTTATATATATAATATATTATATCTTATTATTTTTTTTATTTTACTTTTTTTTTATTTTTTTAAGAACGCTGCATACTGTTTGTTGGTAGCAATCACTTGTTTGTGTCTTGTTGCAATGTAATTGAATTTATTTTGTGCAATCAATGTCTATAACTATAACTATAAGCCTACTCTTACACACACACACACACACACACACTAAAGGAGTATTGTCCCTTTAAGAAATGAGTTTTCTGGCACTGCCCCTAACAGCAGAGCAGCTTTAAAGGGATAGTTCCCCCAAAATGAAATTTTTATGTTTATCTGCTTACCCCCAGGGCATCCAAGATGTAGGTGACTTTGTTTCTTCAGTAGAACACAAATTAGGATTTTTATGTCCAGCCGTTGCAGTCTATCAGTCGTATGATGCATGGCAATGGTAACAAAATCTATGAGAGTAAAAAAAACATGCACAGACAAGTCCAAATTAAACCCTGCGGCTCGTGACGACACATTGATGTCCTAAGACACGAAACGATCGGTTTGTGCGAGAAACCGAACAGTATTTATATCATTTTTTTACCTCTAGTACACCACTATGTCCAACTTCCTTGAGCGTGCGCACAGCATCCTATGCGTGAGGTGTGTATGCGCTCTGGTGTAGTTTACGCAAGCGCCGGAAGTGATCTTTCGCGCGTATACGTCATTCACTGTTTACACAGTGCACAGTCATTGTAGGTACGACGGCTAATCAAAATGGTACTTACTTGCGCTTATCCGGATTGTTCAAACCGACTTAAAACTAAAAGATTACATTCGCATGAACTCATTCGGGAGTGGTGACTTTCCACGCATTCCCAACTTCTGAGCAAGCTCGCCTGAAGTTATGGTTGATTGCTCTTCGGCTGGATATCAACACACCCATTAACGTAAACTACACCAGTGTGTGTACACACCTCACGCATCTTTTAATCTACTATTACCATTGTGACCCTGAACAAGGCACTTAGTCCCGAGCTGTGACAGAGATTCTGCAGTTAGAATGACAAGCATTTGTTAAATTAGTCGTAATGAATGTTATCTGCTCATGTAAACAATGGGGTTCAAACTCTGAGAGCATTGAATTATTTACATTTGAAATGAAGTGAAGGTGGACTGGCTGTTAGGTAGGCTTGACCATCACCATGGAGTGTAGGTAAGAACCTGGAGACAGGAATCTAGCCGCCTTATAAACAGGTAGTTTGGGGTCACCGGATCTGGATCCACCACATCAGAGGAGACATACCCTAGTGGTTTTGCATTGAGAATGGCCTCAACCTCTACATGGAGTGTTCTGATAACTTCCTCTGTGAGAATGTGGGACCCTACTGTGGTATGTAGGGCAGTTTTAACTGAGCGGATTTCACGCTCCCACATACCTCTGAAATGTGGTGCATTTGGGGCGTTGTAATGGAACTGTATCTTCTGTTTCACTAACTGGGTTTGAAGATGTGGACTCACGGCAGTGAAAGCTGTCTGTAGCTCTTTATCACCTCCTTGGAAATTGGTTCCCTGAATTGTCAGGATTTCAGAGGGGCCAAAGCAATTCACCCCTGTAGAATAGAAAGTTATTTTCATGAGGCAGAGTCTGGTGAGAGGGAGTTCTGCCATCTTTGGAATGTTCGGTTTAGCTTTCAACCTTTGACATTCAACACAGGAATGTTGATGGCAACGTATTACTTCTCTCCCTCTGAGGATCCAGTAATATCTTTGCATTTCTATGAAGACCCTTCCTAGACCAGGGTGGCAGAGTTTGGTACTTAACTGCTTTATAAGAAGGTTGGTAATAGGGTGCTTTGGGTCCAAGACTATGGGATGTACTGTATTGTAACTCAAGTGGGTGGCTTGGCATAGACGTCCTCCTACACAAATGAGTGCAGTTGTTTCATCCATCTCGGATGAAAATGTGAGTAGATGTCTGAATGAAGGGATTGGCTTACCACTTGTGCAAGTATGATACTCTGTAGGAAAACTGCCTAATTGGGACTCAGTAAACTTCCTTCAGCCTGCTGGGACTCCGATGCTCCTGGTTTACCTGTTTTTCCCACCGCCCCATGCATGGATCTGCAAGTAGGCTCTAGGAGTTCCTCAAATGTTGAGAACTGGTTAGGATCTGGTGGTGATGATCCAGTATCAGCTAAAGTGAGGCCACAAAATTGAGTAGTATGGAGCTCAGTGGTGTCCTTGTTTAGTTCAATGGCAGGACTTTCTGGCCATGATTCAGGTGGGCTAACTTTGCTCCAGTGAGAGTGGCACAGAGCTCAAGCCTAGGCATTGATTGTTGCCTTTTTGGAGATACTCTAGATCTGGCATGGGTAAATGCCCGCTCAACCTGTCCTTGGTGTTCACTATGGAGGTATGCTATTGACCCATAGGCTGCCTTGGATGCATCACAGAACATGTGGAGTTTTCGTTTCACCTCTGGAACGTCTAGTGCAGCTGATACATTACACCAAGGCATGGTGATCAGTGGTAGATACTCCAGTTCAGCTTCCCATCTTTGCCAGGCCTGCAGCTGTTCAGAAGGAAGAAGGGGGTCATCCCATTCTCGTTCCTTTACCTACAACTGCTGCACTAGGATTTAGCCTTAGTGGTGAAAGGGATTATGTAGCCCAGTGGGTCGTACTGGCTGGTGAGTAGATGTTTCTCTTTGTTACCTCATGATAGGATGGCAGGGGATGGTAGTAATGAAGCGTGTCTTGTATGCAATGCCAGCTTAATCCCAGGGTCATTTCTTGTGGGTCTGATTGACTGTCGTGTCCACAAATCCACAACTCAGTGTAGGGAGATGGTTAACCACTTTGGCCTCCTTGCTTGCCCACTGATGGATTTCAAACCTGCCTGAAACCAGTAGGGACCTTAATCTGTTAATCACCTCACAGGCTTCGACTGAAGATGCAGTGCTCTGTAAACAGTTGTCGACATAAAAGCACTGTTCAACTGACTGTCATGTCTTATCACCCTGCTGGTGATGGGTGAAAACATGTCTCTGAACTGCAAATGTTGCACATCATGGGATACAGGCTGCGACGAATGGAAGGACTTGCCACTCGTACACATCTTGTATGTTGTAGGTTTTCCAGGCTTTAGGTTCTGCCACAAGACCCATAGGAGGGGTTTATTTTTTGGGGAGCAGACAGACCTGGCGCAACATCCCTTTGATATCTCCACTAATGGCTACTTGATGTTCTCTGAAGTGAATTAACACTCCAAGGAGAGAGGGGCCCAACGTAGGCCCAGGTAACAACTGTTTGTTTAGATTTTCCCCATTGTAGGTGTATGAGCAATTGAACACCACTCTGTGTCTCCCATTGTGGGTCACAATATGGTGGGGCAGATACCTTGATTCTGTAGACAGGGCTGCTTCTTGAAGTGTTATTTTAGTGGAGTAACCAGTGCTCTCCAGTTTTTGAATCTCTTCTTGGTACTTGCTAGCTAATCATGGGTCCTTGGCTAACCTATGTTCAATGTAATGGAGGTGGCACATCATGGCTTCCTTTGGAGCATGTAGCAGAGGCATGGTTTTCTCAAAAGTGGGGTGGCGTATCGGTAGGGTGACCATACGGGCCATTTGACGGGACACACCCTTGCCAGGTTTTCTATATTGCCTAAAATATCCAGGTTTCGGCTGTTAGCACTGTGCAGATCGATCGTTGTATGACATTATTTCACGAGAGCAATAGAGAGCAGAGCAGACGGCTCCTTATGCTTTAAAATCGCTCTCGCGGTACTTTGGTATCATACAACAATTGGTGCGCAGTTTCAAGTCGAACGAACAAACAAAGAAGTGCAAGTATTTGCATCGCTTTGATTGTTCTCACCTTCTCACGCACGACGCACCACGATTGGTCGATTATGTACAATACCTGCATGTTATTGGTCAAACTACTTTGGATATTTTAGGCAATATAAAAATCATGGCCAGGACGTGTCCCGTATAAATGGCACATATGGCCACCCTACGTATTGGTCAACTCCATCTACTTTCACCCGCACTGTCTGTGTCTCTAGCATGTTCAGCTATTCTTGGTCTTGTTGTGACGTTACTACCAGCTTTTCATTGTGATAAGGCATGATGTCTATCTGCCATAGCCTTTCAACTTTATGATATGGTTCTGCAGATGGTGAGCAGTTAGATGTGAACAGAGACTGCGAGACTGGGAGTTGATCCTGGAGATGTTTTGAAGGTGTGACTGACCAGTGTTGGGGAAAGTTACTTTTAAAAGTAATGCATTACAATATTGCGTTACTCCATAAAAAAGTAACTAATTACGTTACTTAGTTACTTTTTATGGAAAGTAATGCGTTACGTTACTTTTGCGTTACTTTTTACATCTGGACAGGGCTTGCTTGTTTGTTTTTAAAATAAAAAAGTTCTGTTTTTGGCAAATATAAAAGCCTTTTCACACCAAAAGTGAAATGAAGGGAAAGTACATTTACGTCCGTACATTAGAATGCAGAAGAAGACATTTCAACACACGCAATAAAAACGGACAATAAAAAAAGACACAAATGTTTGTCTAGAATGATTTGTGCTTATTAGTACGGTTGAACTGGATCATCGAAGGTCAGAATGCAAAGACATTGGTTAATAGAATGGGATTAAATACATAAAGGATATTTGTGTTGTTTAACATTTAATTATTGCAGGTTTGCGTCATACGAGTTATTTTTTATTCATTTTTAGGAATACTGAATCTGTTTTTTTTTGTGAGTGAGATGAATTAATGCAAGTTCATATTTATTTTAGAACTACAGTAACATCTTCTGATTTCTCTCAACATGGGGACACGACTGTCAATCAATAAATTGGAAAAAAAAAAGAAAAAAAAAAAGTAAGTGCCTTATTTGAAACGTACTCATGATATTATTTTCTCTTGTAAATTAAAAAAATGCGTTACTTTACTAGTTACTTGAAAAAAAAATGTAATCTGATTACGTAACTCACGTTACTTGTAATGAGTTACCCCCAACACCAGTCTGTGAGCATTAGGTACCTTCACATGTTTCAGAAGTATGGAGTGCTTATAATGCTCTTTTGGGAGTAGAGCAGAGTGTCCAGAGCAATCCTGAGTTCAATATAATGGGCTCTGTCTTCTTTAATGAAGTCTGAGAAAGTGGAACCTTCTGCTGTTGGAAGCCAATATAATGAGAGTTAGGGGGTGTAGGGCATAGCATCAACCCTGGGCTGAGATGTTGTTGCTGGGTATGAAGATTGTGGCATTGGCATTGTTGGCATGTGTGTATGATTTTTAGTCATTGACGCACACAACTCTGGCAGGAATTAGGAGGGAAGCAAAAACACGAACCATCTCTCTGTGACGGAGTGAAAACGAAATTAAAAGTTCTTTAGCACAGTCACCAGACCAATGCTGTGTTTCGACTGGCTACATAGCTCACTACGTAAGCTCTCCAGGAATCTAATATCCTCACACAATATTTTGCCCTGTATGATGTGAATAAGAAGTATGTCCAACAGAAGGCACACATGATCTTCCTCTTCTACAGGAAATATACAAAAAGTTATATAAAAGTTATTATATAGATATGAAATTCTTAAGATGCTGCTATTTCCAGGTAACTAATCAAATAATCAAATTCGTGACATTACCCACTTTCACAACTTGGTAAATTATCATAAAATTGTCAGACTGACTTTTACAAATCTACTGTTCACACAAACCACATGTTTCTGCCTTTTTTACCATTAAAATACCATTTGCACAAAATATCGGTAAGTTCTGTGATGTCAATCACCTGAAATGACCTTTAAAGAGTGCAAGGTTTTTTTTTTTTCAAGTGCTCAGATGATGAGTTTATCAGTCCAACGTGACAGCATTTTTTTACCTTATGAGTGAAAGGTGTAAGGGGCCAATCACACAGACCACATTTTTGCCTTTAAAAGCATGAGATGCTGCACAATAGTAATATTTTTAATAACACAGCACTTTTGTATGAGACTCTGAAAAAGCAGTGTGGCGTGAGGTGAGGTGTGGCGTGACACATTTTTCACTCAAATTGTTATGCTGGTAATGTAATTTGTAATTTTAATTTTTTTTTTACTACATTACAAAAGATTGCAAAATAAAATTATTTCACTATTGGCCTGATTCTGGAACCCAATGAATGTATGTCCATTGTATATAATATAAGAAAGTTCAACAATGGTGCATGAAATTCTCATTAAATTAGTGTGATTTGGGTTTAGTAAGCCAATTTATGCATGTCTGCTGACAAGGCTTTAGGTATCACTCAAGTTATTAGGAAATGGAGAGAAATACGACATTCAGTGACATGAGCCTTGCTTTATGTGATATTAACAGAGCTTGTCTCCTTTTTTCAACCCCCCAAAACACACAACCCATCACCCTTGGCCAGTGGCAACATGAAATCCACAATCTGTATTTCTCTCTTGCTTTTAAGCACCCATAGCTTTATTCATGAGCTTCTCATGGTTGATGTCAACTCACATTGAGTTCGCAGGTTATAAATAATAGAAATTCCCAGAATACATCTTCTGAGCTGTCCTCCTCTTCTCCCCAATCTGCCTCATAAAGCAAAGTCAAAACTCAGTGCTGGCCATTCTTCATTTTTAGTGACATTAGTACAACATTTGGTGAAGAAATATTTATACTGATATTGCCAACAAATGTAGAAAGATGTAGTGATATATAAAACAGCAGTGAGCTAGACTGGTTTATCATTTGTGAAATCTCCAACAGCTGAGCTAAACCATGGAGTGAGTTAAATCACGTGATGCTATCACTGGCAATGGTGACTTTTGCAGTCGATCAATCACAGAACTTCTCCAGATGATTCAATAAAGCCACTTGCGAGAGAGCTGAATCAATATGCTTCCATCAGAGGGTTCATGGAGCGAGAGGACGCGAACGGTGTGTTTAAGTCCTCCCTCAATGAGCCTATGTCGTATTTATAGTGTATGATTGTTACAGTAGAGCCAGACTGTACTTTCACCGCATTCATTTTGACTATATGTGACCCTGGACCACAAAACCAGTCTTAAGTCGCTGGGGTATATTTGTAGCAATAGCCAAAAATACATTGTATAGTCAAAATTGATGATTTTTTATTTATGCCAAAAAAAAAATCTTCTCGGGACATTAAGTTAAAGATCATGTTCCATAAAAATTTTGTAAATTTCCTCCTGTAAATATAATAAAACTTAATTGTGGATTAGTAATATGCATTTAAACAACTTTAAAGGCAATTTGCTCAATATTTTGATTTTTTTTGCACCCTCAGATTCCAGATTTTCAAATAATTGTATCTCGGCCAAATATTGTCCTATCCTAACAAACCGTACATCAATGGACAGCTTATTTATTCAGATAAATTCAGAATCGGTTTTGTGGTCCAGGGTCACATATGTGAAGCAATTTCCTAACCTTCTAAATGCAACGAATAAGAAAAAAAATGTAAGTGGTTCTTGTCTCCACAAAACGTGCCGTCATGATGTTTGTGTTAGCATCTTGTGAGTAGTTTCTGCAAAAAAGAGCCCAGCCCCCAAGTCTCCTTAGATCTGATTTGTATAATTTCTTCATCGTATGAGGTATGTGGTATTTCTCACCTGATTTATTGTCCGCCATGTACAAATTCCTATAGCAAAAACAGTAATCTTTAACCCTGCACTGTTGCACACCTACTCAATATAAGCTTACATTTGTCCATGTCAATGGTGAGAATTTACTCAAAATTGTGGTAAAAGTGTTGTGAATGCACTGTTGATAGGAAATGATGTACAATAAAACATGTATTGCTTCCGCTTGGCCCTGCAACATTTCTCTTGTGAACAGAGAGAAAACAGCCACTCACTGCAGTCTAATGTTTGTGTGTCCTTTCAAATGGCTAAAAAGTGGGGTTGATCAATGATAAATCACATTCACAATCTTTCATGTCCCCTCTTCAGGCAAACTATTTGACTGAATAAACTTCAATGACCAGCAGCACTTTGCTGAGCTTATGTAACTTATTGTAGCAAGGATTTTAACAAAATACCCCCGGATAACCCCCCCCCCCCTGTATTTTGCTGAAGGTGGAATTTACATGGGGACACTTAATAGGACACTTTTCCTCTAGCCTTTTTTGGGAATTAAATAGGCAAAAGACATGGAAATTTGAAAATAAACATCCAGAAGCTATATATGTTTACTCTGTAGTGAGCAAATCTTTTATACCATATTAAAACAAGTTAACCTCTTAAGACCCTGTGGCCTCATATGAGGACATTATATTTTAGTGTATTTCTCTGAGACTATACATGTCACAGTTTTAAGTCTGGATGTCCTGTACAAAGCACATTCAGGGCTTTCCAGAGATACTAAAAAAAAAATGTTGTATGTTTCACCCATGACCACTCCCTCTCATTGGTCTTCAAAAATGTCTGATTTTAATTTAGTGACACTCTTATTGAAATATGATAATATTTTGTAATTATGATTTAAATCTGATTAATTTTCAAATTTTTTTGTCATAAATCAACATCTCAGGAAAAAGTTATGGGGTTTCAAATCAAAATATGACGTTCTGTCACGACAACAGGACGTTGATTTCATACATGTCCTCATATGAAGACACCGGGACTAAAAGCACGTGTATTACGCATTTTGGGAGACAAAACAAATGAACAGGGAAAGAAATTATATTTTCTATATTCTATGAAATATTATATACTATTATGAAAATCTTGTCAATTATTACTACCATTATTACACTTCTTTTTTCATTAAATGTTGCCCCTAAAACACATTAATATGCAAATTAGATTTAGTTTATAGAGACATTGTATATAATGTAATAAGGCCATTTACACACATTTTGCAGAAAGAAAAATGGTATATCAAATCATTGTTATAACATAGTTGAGAATTATCTTTATACAAAGTTTGATAAAAAAAAAATCTTGAAAACTAAAAATCTATTGGTGATTTTAAAAAAAAAATCAATCGTTTTTGCCTATGCATGTTCATTCATGCCTTTAAATTTTTTTAATATCTAGGTATATATAGTTTTACATTAATGTTTAATGCTCTGAAACAATGTAAAGACAGGGAAAAAAGCTAACCTTTTCCTAAAACTTTTTTCGGGTCTTAGAGGTTAACATCATTATAACACAGATATAAGGCGTAACAGTATCTTATTGAAATCAAAATAAGTCTGAGAACATGTGCTTGTTATTGTTAACTAATGAACTTATTAAACATTACTAAATGATTAACAGATCATTATTTAATGTAAATAAAATGCTAACAAATATAATTAAACTATATATATTACCTAATGCACTTTTTACGTTTGCAAATTGTGAAAAATGGTTTAAATACTCATTTTAAGCACTTCACACACTATTCATGTTAACATATTATTTAATGCCTCATAACCACAGTCTGTAAAGGTCATGCGTTTGGTCTTCGTTTGTGGTGTACTATTTTTAACAAATCATTTGTTATTAAGACACTTTTCTCCAGTCATCTCAATGGCAAAAAGTGTTAAAATGACCTGAATTCACCCGACTTACACATCTTTACTAATCCTGTATTAATTATTTGTTGTTTTTGCAGTACCCAATCCAAAGTTGAGACTATTCATCATTTTACATGGTTTATAAATGTTTACTATTAATAATTAACTACCTTTATGGGAATTGAAATTTAAGCTACTGTAACTGATAAAGCAGGGTGCCAAACTTGTCTGGAGGCCGGTGTCATGCAGAGTTTAGCTCCAACCAATTAAACACACCGAACCAGCTAATTCAAGCTTTACTAGTCAACTAGAAATCCAGGCAGGTGTGTGATGGCAAGTGGAGCTTAATCGCAGGACACCGGCCGCCAGGGGACCGGAGTTTTGGGCACCCCCTGGTGTGAGTAAAGGGTGGCTATTAATTTAAGCCAAATGATTATGACGACAACAACAACAAATAATTGTAATTTGAGTGCAAAACATGTTTTTATTGCCTCAACACTTAGCATACTATATCCTTAAATAGAGGATATCCCTTGAATCATACATCAACAGGGGAAAACAAATACATTTTTCAAGAAAATACTGTGCATTATCAAAAAAATCTCAAGTAAACATTTTGACAGGGTTCGCTTATTACCCCTTAAAACAAACATTTAAACATACCCATAAACACAAACAGTTCCTAACCTACCCATATCATTACATCAGCAGCAGCAAAAGTTTTGGATAGAACATGAAACAATAAGTTCATTGTACCTAACAATTATTATTATATTAGTTGTACATAAGCCATAGTTAAAGACATTAATATAAAGTGGGACCAGCCATTCTAATATTGTTCAATATTCTGTTGAACATCCAGATCACTCATAGCAACCAAACACCTTTTTGGCATTGCCTTTGTAAAATCTGAAAAAGTGACAGGTAAAATATATGAACTGAACTTTAATATTATTTGTAAGCATTTTAATTTACATTACATCTTGATTGATTAACAGATCATGCTTAAATGTTTAATAAATTCATTAGTAAACATTAAGAAGCACAGTAATCTCATATGTCTATGTGAATTAAAGCACAATCTGTTAAGCATTATGTAATGTTTAATTATGTATTAATGAAAGTTATTATAAAGTGTTACCAGCAAAGGAGGTGATTGACATTGTTTCATATAGTCATGACTCAAATTAATACTGTATGTAAGTGTGAATAGGACAGATTGGGAGTCACACCTGTTAGAAAATAATCAGCGCTTGTCAATCCCAAATACTGACTGTGTGTTGTCAACAAAAAACACCAACAACAATATATTATGCAGAAATATACTGACTATATGTTCTGAATAACACAAATCTACATAATATGTTCCTTTAGTACTTGTTCGTTGTTCTGGAAAGTAAATGAAGTTTCTTCAGGGCAGCTTCTATGGACGGTTGGTTGCAGGAAGCATTACTGGCTCTGACTGGATCTGTGACTCCTTCCTGCTCAGGAGCCCTGCAAGAGTACTGCTGTCCTAGCCTGTGCAAACCTCCTGCTCAAAGTACAACTAAAAGCACAAAGCTACAGAACCATAGAAAGGACACAATTACATGTTGTAATTGCTCTTGAGGGGCTTTTAACTTAATATTCTTTCATTAACAAAACTAGAACCATCACATATTAAGCATATAAGAATGTTTGCATGCAAGAATAATTTATTCTGTTCTGGTGTATCAAAAAAGACTTGTGCTCCCTGCTAGTTCAGAAACAAGCTGTTCCCTTGTAAGTCTGCATTGTATGTTATCTGCACAGAGTCTCTGATGTTTAGTCTGATCCACTCAAGTTTTTCATGCTTTCTCTCTGAACGGTCTCAGGCAAGCTATATCCAAGAGCCCCTTATGAAACACCATAACAATGACATAAAAAACTAGATTGGCTCAGAAACATCTGGGCCTCCTTCATTTCTGAGCTCCAAGTACGGATCTATTCAGTGGGATGAGAAAAGATAAATAAACAAACAAGCTGACTGAAAGCTACTCTTAGGGCTTAGAAAGTGAAACACATTGGCTTTATTAGCCTCTGACAAATCAGTTCATTAGTTCAACAAGAGAAACATCAGAGTCCATTAAAATGTGCACATCCTGTTAGAGGCATTCAACCCTCATTTGCAGACTGAGCGGTGTAGAGGTGATGCTGTATTCAGGGCTCACAATCCTCCTGACCACTGAATTTACGTGACATTTTACAGTCATGTGGATGATTATAATAATAATGGTACATTATATATAATAATATAATATAATACTTTTAGAATATATATATATATATATATTATCTAATATATATCTAGCATTATATATATATATATATATAGTATATATATCTAGATATATATATATATTATACCCCTTCATTTTTTTTTCAATCTTTGTATATTGCAGCAGCCATTTGCTAATAACATTGAAGTTAATTTTTTCTCATTAAGTCACACAGCACGCATATTGACCGAAAAACCACGATGTTGACATTTTTTGCAGATTTATTAAAAAAGAAAAAAAACTGAAATATCACATGGTCATAAGTATTAAGACCCTTTGCTCAGTATTTAGTAGAAACACCCTTTTGATCTAATACAGCCATGAGTCTTTTTGGGAAAGATGCAACAAGTTTTTCCACACCTGGATTTGGGGATCCTCTGCAATTCCTCCTTGCAGATCCTCTCCAGTACTGTCAGGTTGGATGGTAAACGTTGGACGACAGCCATTTTTAGGTCTCTCCAGAGATGCTACATTGGGTTTAAGTCAGGGCTCTGGCTGGGGCCATTCAAGAACAGTCACAGAGTAGTTGTGAAGCCACTCCTTCGTTATTTTAGCTGTGTGCTTAGGGTCATTGTCCTGTTGGAAAGTAAACCTTCTGCCCAGTCTGAGGTTCTGAGCACTCTGGAGAAGGTTTTCTTCCAGGATATACCTGTACTTGGCCGCAATCATCTTTCCCTCGATTGCAACCAGTCGTCTGCTGCTGAAAAACACCCCCACAGCATGATAATGCCACCACCATGCTTCACTGTTGGAACTGTATTGGACAGGTGATGAGCAGTGCCTGGTTTTTCCACACATACCGCTTAGAATTAAGGCCAAAAAAGTTCTATCTTGGCCTCAACCGACCAGAGAATCTTATTTCTCACCATCTTGGAGTACTTCAGGTGTTTTTTAGCAAACTCCATGCGGGCTTTCATGTGCTTTGCACTGAGGAGAGGCTTCTGTCGGTCCACTCTGCCATAAAGCCCCGATTGGTGGAGGGCTGCAGTGATGGTTGACTTTCTCCCATCTCCCGACTTCATCTCTGGAGCTCAGCCACAGTGATTTTTTTGGGTTCTTCTTTACCTCTCTCACCAGGCTCTTCTCCCCCGATAGCTCAGTTGGCCGGACGGCCAGCTCTAGGAAGAATTCTGGTCGTCCCAAACGTCTTCCATTTAAGGATTATGAGGCCACTGTGCTCTTAGGAACCTTATGTGCAGCAGAAATTTTTTTGTAACCTAGGCCAGATCTGTGCCTTGCCACAATTCTGTCTCTGAGCTCTTCGGGCAGTCCTTGGGGGGGGGGGGGGGGGGGGGGGGGGGGGGGGGGGGGGGGGGACAAAACAAAAAAAATAACTCATGATTCTCATTTGCTCTGACATGCACTGTGAGCTGTAGGTCTTATATAGACAGGTGTGTGGCTTTCCTAATCAAGTCCAAACAGTATAATCAAACACAGCTCGACTCAAATGAAGCTGTAGAACCATCTCAAGGATGATCAGAAAAAAATGGACAGCACCCGAGTTAAATATACGAGTGTCACAGCAAAAGGTCTGAATACTTAAGACCATGTGATATTTAAGTTTTTCTTTTTTAATAAATCTGAAAAAATGTAAACAATTCTGTGTTTTTCTGAATATAACCAAAGAGTGACAAATTTAAGGGGGTTGAATAATTCCGTACCCACTATATATCATCTTAAGATATATATATATAATTATGCTAAACATAACTTTATATAATTTATATTTTATAAAATATTTTTGTTGATATTAGAGCAGTTTTTAGTAATTTAATTTTACAGATGATAGTTACTAAAAAGGAATATATTCAATGGAAATTTACATACATTTTCTGTGACTTTTGTTATCAATTTTCCATACATTTTCTGTGAGATTTTCCAGGCTTGAAAATCAATTATTATTATAATTATTTTTAAATTCTCTGGTATCTCCAAGCATATGTAACCGTGTGGCCATCAGGGCTTCACAAGTTTTTAGTAAACAACTCATAATCATGAAACATTCCTGATTTTGATAAATTAAAATAATGAACTTAAGTTAACTCATATGATCTGCTGACCATCCCATTAGCCATTAAGAAAAGTCATGTTTAATATAAACTGAGCCATATAGGCTATGACAGTAAAGGAAGCTGAAGTGACATGAGTGCAAACTTTTGTTTGTGTTGCCCTCGTTTGGTTAAACTTGGTATTACAGTGACTGCAAGCCAGTGACATTATATGAGTACAGGAATGAAGGCTTTTGAATGCGATTACTGCCCATTGAAACATACATTTTCACATACTTCAGTTTCAATCAATTTGTATAGCACTTTTCCCAATACATATAGTTCCAAAGCAGATTTACAGGGAATAGTGCCTTAAACTCCCAACTGAGCCAGTTAAAAGTGTCAGCGGAAAGCTTAAAGCTAAAATGATTTGATTCAAAAAATGATTCTATATTGCAAATACTCACAAAGAGTGTGTACAGTCCATTTACTGATTTTCTGATCCATACTGCACACAAAACAGCAAGAGCCTACTGAAATCAGCAGATTGTGGTACCATTGATTTTATATTTATTTTCCATCCCAATGTTAACACCCTAACCACATTCAGTAGTCTTAAAGACCTCACACTATCCATACAACAGAAAAAAAAAAAAAATACATGCATTACTGATTGCCCTGTACTCACTATTTTCTCGAGGGACACATATAGGTTTATATGCAGACGTACAGTGGCAATAGAGACTCATATAATTATATACACTGCAGTTTCAAGCAGTTATTAGGTCCTTCTTGGTAAGGCCTAGCTTAGCAAGCAGTGTGTACTCTCAGCTACATGTCCTGATTTTTGTTAATGAACACTGGAATGCAAATTTAAAATGTGCACATGAAAGCAAATAATTAAGTGAAGTGATGTGTGTAGCCAAGAATGGTCTCTCGAAATTTGTGCTCTGCATTTAACCCTTCCAAGTGCACACACAGTAGCGAACACACACCCGGGGAACAGTTGGGGGTTCGGTGCCTTACTCAAGGGTCTCACCTCAGTCGTGGCATTGAGGGTGGAAGTGAGTGCTGATTACTCACTCTCCCCACCGAGACCTGAGACTCGAACCCGCAACCTTTGGGTCACAAATCCGACTTGCTATTTATGAGCTTTCAAAAAGTATTGTGGGACATTGCATAGTGTGTCCATTGTGTAGGCCTACACACCACTCAAAGGGTTATCAGTGGCATTGTGTAACACTCTATGTGTGCGCGCGTGTGTGCGTTTAATATTTGTACTTAAAAGCAGTTGAAAAAAAAAAATGCACACAATTCGCTTACACAACAACATAAACATTGATTCAAATAATTATTTTTTATTTCTCTCCAGCAGGGGTCCCTCTGGCTATAGCAACAAAAGCAGTTCAGTCATCCAAACACAGCACGTAATTCAGTTCTCCGAATAGAGAGCAAGCTTCTTTTCATTTATACGGCGTACTGATGTATTCCCCCTGATGCCATACACAGTCGGGGTACAGCCGTAAAAGTGACGGGACAGAAATTTTATGAATATTTTTATTGTGAAGGACAGTGACAATGTCTTTCCCAATGCACCTATCACCAATCTCGGTATGACTTAAGTCATGAAGTTATATAGTTATCTAATATGGCATCTTCCATTATTACCACGGAAGAGACTAAACTAGCAGTGAAAGTGACTCTGACAGGCCTTAATTAAATGTGACGCGTTAGCCTCAGTTTCACCTCATTACATATAACATATAAAGCACATGCTGTCATCCGTGGCGCGTGAGTGATTTGTGCTGAATATTCCCGGATTTCCAACTCTCATTCCTTCTCTCTCTCTCTCTCTCTCTCTCTCTCTCAGCATCTTTCCTCAGACTTGGCTTCCACCCTTCCTGGCAAACATGGGCCTTTTCCAGTTACCTATTCCCTAGATTTGGCTGCAACAGAAATCAGCCTTACAAATCAAAGCCACTCACATTTGAATGTGATGTGTGGTCATGCGCGACATCTACACGCGTGAGGATTGTGTCCTTGTGTTGTAGAAGCAATGAGAGACACCAGTTACGGACCAATTCCCTCAGCACTGCCTCTGCACTTGTAAATAACGGTAATTCTAAAAATGCCTAATTAAAATACATAAATCATGTTTACAGTTTTCAGCCACAAGAAACATTACACTGGGACTGAAATAACACACTCTTTAGTCTCCCTGGGAAATTTATAAAGTTATTGTTGCACTTGTGCTGAATTGTAGGCCTATGTCTTGAATTAGGGGCCCCTAGGGGTGATTTATTGATTTAATTAAGCTGATATGGCAAAGGTGGCTGACATTGACTTAGCTCCAGTGCCAGGCTATGAAACCAACTTAAATTAATCCAACACCTCTTAAATCCCTGGTGCATGAGCATCATTGCCAGTTAAACAGAAGCTCTGATGTCAGTTAGTTAATGTAATAAAAAATGACTGGAGGCACATTTTGTTTGCCATGGGTGTAACCAGGTAAGTAGGTTAATGCTACGCATCCAAAATGCTCTCAAGCACCCACAGCTGGCCCTTTTCAGAAGAGTACCTTGCATTTTCAACTGGCCTTGCATTTTCACACAACCTTAAAAACCCATTTGTATACATTCTGCTGCACTAAATGGATAAGTCTCGTTTTTTTTATGTGCAACTTTTTATTGTTTTTCTAAATATGCAACAGAGCGTAGACTGATATTAGACGTTTTAAGTGAGTTTTTTAGGTGATGTGACATGTCGCCAAGTATTGTGACTGAGAGTGCTGACAATCAAACATGCAACCTTCAGGGTAAACTCTCTAACCATTAGGCCACAACTGCCCCGTATTTTACAATTGCACTCCATCTCACTGCTTTTTCAGTATCTCGAGCAGCATGAATGTCACATTTTTTAAATGTGAAGGTAAATGTTAAAATTGCATTTAGACTTTTAAAATAAATTTTAAAGACTTTTTCATTTGTGATTTTCCCTGTTCTGCACTCTTTTTAAAATTCTGGTTTGATGAAAGATGTGCAGTTTTCAATATCTCAGCCATGAGCATCATATTTTTAAAATGTGAAGTTAACAGTTAAATTGCATTTAAACTTTTTAAACAACTTTTAAAGACTGTTTTCTTTGTTTTTTCCCCCCGTTCTGCCCTTTTTGTGTTAGTCTGATGAAAGATGTCCAATTTCCTCTGCCTCCCGTGACTCACCATCAGATTGTGGAATGAAATTGCACAAATAAATACAAGTGAATGATGTTTTAGTTTGTTAGTAGTTCCACAGTGGTCATTTCTTTGATTTCAGTTATTTCTACGTCATTAGGCATGCAAAATGTGATTAATAGCCTACAACAGGAGCTGTAACCCAGGAACTGATGAGCCATTGTGTGCAAATCAGAAACTTTACACCCACACACAGAACCACACAAACACGTTTGCTAAGGCAGTTTTAACAATGCGGAGAGAGGTATGATGATTTCTCTCTTTCCCTTCATATGCTGTTTGCCCCTCCATCAACCACTTCTTTCTCCTCTTACACTAAAGTCAATGAACAGTAGCTCTTGATTGATTGATATTAAATTGAGCTTCCTTTTGAATTTCCAGAGTTCATGCAGTGTGTTTCGTGCCATTAGCAACATTCAAAAAGATGAATAGAGTGCATTACAAAATATCTAACATTCATTTATTATTTCTGTAGTGAAATAGCTGCAGCTTTGCACACTACATTATTGTGGCTTGGAATGTGGGCTTCAGGACTAATGGTTTTTCTTAAATATCTTTCAAGCATTTTTTTCATAGCATCCGTATTAGATGATACATCGGACTTATTGTTTTTAATCTTTTAACAGTTTTGAAAACACTCTCAAACAAAAAGTGCATGGCAATGTGAAAACATCATGCAATCTTTTAATTTTTAAGGAGTGGAAATAGCTTCTGACCAAAATTGTTAAAGAGCTCACTAGAATAATAATTTCAGAGTAAAGTGGTGTAGCTTGAACCCAAAATAGAGCTCATCAGCGAGTGCTAAACACTGAATGTGACAGGACAAGACCCCAGTCCATCTTAGCACTTAGAGAACCCTCTTAAGAGTCCATTTAGCCCATAATTTCCCCATGTATATGTAAAGGCTCTCATGTTATGGGTGAAAAAGCAGAAAAGCTCATATAATTGCAAGCAATGCATTTTTGGATGGATTTGTATAATATGAGATAGAGATAAATCTTGGGAAATGTACTTTTAAAGTGAAGTATATAATTTTTCTAATGCTAAAATGACAAAGACAGGGTGGAATAAGTGGTATTTGGAAAACAATCACCGTCCATCAGAGGAAGCAATCCTCCTGAAAAACTGTATTAAAATTAACTACTACAGTGATACTATTAATTGTTGTTAATATTCTTTGGAAATATCAGGAAGAGAACATCTGTGTTTGTTTGGAGTATAATTACAAAACAAACAAACAAAAAAAACAATATGATAATAAATCCTATTTTGGATCAGTAGTGATTTACATAGCTTTCACAGAAAATGATCTCACAGACCACTTGATGAACCAGAAACCAGTTGGGAAACAATCATAAGTTTTACATTTCCATTTGGTGCTGCTAGCAAATAAATCACACGCCTTTAAAATAAAGATATGAAAATATAAATGAACAAATGTGAAATGTGACATGCTGCTTAAAAGACATCCCAGTATTTTTTCTTGAGATTTACACTTTGCTGCCAAAGCAGCTGCGGGAGAAAAATGAACCTCAAATAACCTTTCTATTTTGCAAAACAGTAAAATGAACTAAGAGTCTGAGACACAGACGTTAATCTTATGACTCTCAGCTGCAATGGTGCATATGCTCTATAAAACAGAATCGTGATAAAAGCAGAGATGGACTGTTGAGCTCACAGCAAGGAAGAAAACACAAAAGTACATTTATGTGATTCCATATCAAGGGTGAGGGAGGTGATAAACAAACTTTGAGGTTTTTGCTGAATGGCAGTGCATATCGTCCTCCCTGAGTTGGTGCTTAGGTATAAGCAGTCAGCACTTCAGTTGGTCACATTCTGCTGCATACGCACACTCAAAAACCCTCCTCCTCTTCAGTTCTCTCCCTCTGAGACCGAGAAGAAAAGGCCTGGCCACTGAAGGGGAGGGGCTAGATTGTATGGTGGAGGAAGAGAGAGAGAGAGAAATACAGAGATCAAGACACACTGGTGACACTAATGATAATGCATTTGATTGATGCTAGGACAAAAGAACATTACGATCTTCATTTTGTTTTATGGTGACCCAAAAAACTATTGGTTGTAGTAGTCAGTCTGTGGGTGTTAATAGATACTACAGATTTAAAACATTTGATACTCATTAGCATAAGCCACTTTTCCATCATTGTGCCAAACAGCACAGTTATGGTTTCTTTTTCCAATGTGGTGCTGCAAATTCAAAATAGAGGACCATTCGCACGGAATGCATTTTGTGTTTAAAAATGTTGCAATTGTGTTTAAAAAATCAGAAAGTCTCAAGGCACGTTTTTTAGTTTTTGAACTTGAGTTTTAACTTGAGTGCCTCATTTTTAAAACACTGTGTCATGTGCAAGACGCTGCAAAACACATGAGATGTGAGTGCAACAGTCAAAGCCAGTACATCTAGTGCATGTTTAAAAAAACAATGGAAAAGCATTACAGTGGAATGCTAACCCTGCTTTTAACTTGACAAGTGTGTTTTTAGAATGCTGTAACGTGCAAAACACTGCAAAAGTCACGACTTATGAAGCCATTGATCAAATAGTTCATCTAATACGTGTTTACATAGAAAAACAATGGAAAAGCAGTGCAGTGGAGTGCAAAACACGTTCTGTGTAAACGACCCATATAGGGAGGGGGATTAACCTCTGAAAACAGCACTAATATGGCAAGAGCAATCAGTTAGTCCAGTATTTAAGACACTGAAATGATATGGTCAGTGATGCAAAAGAGAAAGCAAAAACCTCGACACTGAAAAATCCACTAAACAGTTTGCCCATGTATTTTAGCAAAATAACACCTGCATATGAACTAATTAAAAGTTAATTAAAGTTAAACAAATTGAAAGTTTAAGCATTAAAAATAAACACGCTAAATGCATTTAAAATAATCATTGGTCTTCTTTTAAGTGCAATAAACGTTATTCTATGTAAATTAGGTGATATAGATGAAGATTATTACACTAATCTATGTGTGGAAAGAAGTGTGCAGATTTGCTACAATTTGTGTGTGGGGGTGTGTGTGTTGGTGGTGGTGGGGGCAAGGTTATTATAGTTTTGAATTTTTAAGTTTTTTATTTGAATATCGTTTTCAAATTTGCTATAAAAATCAGTTTAGTTTTTATTAGTTTCATTCACATTTTTGTTAGTTTTAGTTTAGTTTTATTTTGTGAACACATTTCTATTAAATTTTTATATATTTTAGTTTCAGTTTTAGTTTTAGTAATTAAAGTTTAGCAGAATTAACAAATCACTTCCTAGCTCAGGGTCAAAGAAAGACGTAGCCTATTTAACATTAGTGAGGCAAAACTAGGCCTATTAACGACACCAAAATAAACAATTGCGAGATTGATTAGATAGTAAAAGTATACAAATATACGCCAAAGAAAGCAGGCAAGCCTTTTTACTAAATTAATCTACACAAATCGTGCTTAATGTCATATCCAATGATACGTGTTGAGATATTTAGTATGAAAATAAACGTAGCCAGATTTGGTTATATGTCTTTCCTTATTTAACCATAATCATGATATTGTAAATATGGTGTCTTGCTCACTTTTCTGTGAACAGCCGTGCATAAATCAAAACTGGGACTAATGAAATGCAATAATCCACCCACAAGCCATGCATTTAACAGCAAAAGCTCATATTTGAACGTTCTTTTCATTTATGAAGAATTATAAGCGTGTGTATTATGTGATTTAGCCAATGTACATTTGTTCCAAAGCCTGGCAGAGTGATCACAAGATGCTAGGCAAAAGTTTTGTGTTGTTTACAGAAAGGTGCGTTCTCATCTTTTTTTCTGTTTGGGGGGTTGTTGGGGGTTGTGTAACCTGTTCCAAATGCCACATGACCTTTCTACATTTTATTTTTCTACTTCTATCTGTAATTGCACGCCGTTCTCACTTACTATCTTTCTTTTATTCCTTGTGGAGTCTAAGATTATAAGAAGCACACAGATGGAAGAAGTCCTCAATGGGCTCAGCTTCTTTTCATCTGAGGACTTTATCAATAAGCACTATGGAAGCATATAGGTAGCGACATTCAATTTAAAATGCAATATGCAAAATGGCAACGCAATATTCAAACTGGCGATGTATTTCTGTATTTAAATTTACATTTTCCATTACCCATACGTGCAAAGTTTGTTGCAAAGGGAAAATTAAAATTAAATTATATAATTTACATTTGCCATTTCCAACAGTAGTCTTAATATGTAAATTGCATATTAGTTTTAACGCTTTATAAGTTGCAAAATTAGAATGAAAATGTATAACACAAATTGATTTGATATGTGTAACATGTCCAAGCAGAAATGGTAGCAAAATGATAATTTAAATGCTATTTGTCCTAAATGCATTTAAACTAACAGTTAGAACACTCAGGATTGCATTTTCATCTTGACGCCGTGGGATATTTGTAGCAAAATTAAATTTGAAAATGCATTCCGAGCCCACCCTCCGTCAATCATTGCTTCAATGCGGGGATTGGTGGTGGAAGCGTGTTACGTTTGGATCGCTCGAAACATGGCGGCTCAAGATCTGATAAGATCGTCGAATTCACTGGTAGATGAAAGTGGAGCGTGAACAGAGAAATATATGAAGCGTACTCCATATGGCGCGCACTTTGTGCCAAAATCAAACGTTCGAACGACCGACGAACGTCAAACCGAATGTCTTGAGTTTTGAGCGTCTTATACCCACGTGATGTCAGCGTCTTGAAATTAGCTGGTTTTTAAACATTTAAGGAGCCAAGCTGCTGGGGCAAAAGACTAATAAGGGACCTACAAGCCATTACAATAAATTATGATTGTTTATACCTAAAATAATACTCAACTATTTCCTGCATCCTGCTGTACTTCCCTGAATAAGTCTTTAAAAGTGTTGTAGGCTAATAAGTCGTTATTAGTAATAAATTGAAAAAGCTCCCACCTTTATATGGCTAAACAAAATAACATGGAGGTTCTGTTATAAATGTGTCTATTAGAAACATTAATTTAAATTAGTTAATTATACAATTTTTTTTTTAATTAATCAAGACTTCCTGAGTTTTTGAACGGTTACTAAAGGTCATTTAATGACTTTTAATGATTTTCAATGCCCCACATAAACCCTGTCTTTGTTGGAAAAGTAAATAAATAATTAAAATTATGTTTGCTTATGTTATAACACTTGCGGTAAATATTCAGGTGCAGTAATATATCAGTAATATATTTACAAAGTAAATTACATATATTTAAATATTATTATTAATTTTTATCATGAGAGTAATTAATTCCACCTAGAGCTTTAATGCTTCACCAAACTGGGCTCAGATCTTCAGACTGGTCTGACTCACGTTCCTGTATCTTTTCTAATTGGTCGAACTTACTTTCCCAAAAAATTCCATCGACTTACCTTATCTGAGCAATGAAGGCCGTAATACTTAATTCTGTCCACTAGAGGGAGAAACAGAGTAAGACATATTTTTAGTCTAGGCTACTCTTTCTCTGTTTACATCAGTTTAAATGACAAATAAATGCATGAATTACATTTGTACTGCCATGAATAGGTCCTATCTGTGTACAAGAACAAGCTTCAAACTTCTTCAAGCCTACTTCAAAATTTGTTCACAGACTTCGCTCTTTAGTCTCTTTTAAGATATTGTTTATTCACACTGTTTTATGCATTTAATTTTATGTATCCAGCAGGAACTTTTATTTGTCATGAGCTCATTTTAAGATGGTGTTGATAAATCACATTCAATAGGGGAAGTCGTGGCCGAATGGTTAGAGAGTCGGCCTCGTAACCCAAAGGTTGTGGGTTCGAGTCTCGTACCGGCAGGGATTGTAGGTGGGGGGAGTGAATGTATAGCGCAATGTATATGAATAAGGCACCAAACCCCCAACTGCTCCCCAGGCGCTGCAGCAAAAATGGCTGCCCACTGCTCCAGGTGTGTGTGCACTTTGGATGGGTTAAATGCAGAGCACTAATTCCAAGTATGGGTCACCATACTTGGCCACATGTCACATCACTCACTCATTAATGTGAAGAGCTAGTCAGGTTCTCAGTCCTGCTCCTGGCGGGCCAATGCGTTTTAACTCAAGCCAAATTGTTTTTCCTTTCCTTTCATAAAGTTATAGAGTTCAAGTTACCTCGGAGTGTTTCCAAGTAGTAGGTATTTTAGAAACTTAAAAAGATACTACCCTGTACTGTAATATGAAATATGTTACTGAACAGTGTTATAACAATTCAAACATAATAAAAAAATAATTTATATACTTTTCAACAAAGGCAGGGTTTCGTAGGCATCATAAAAGTCATCAGGACTCCGTTCAAAAACCGAAAGTCTTGTATTAATTTCAACAATTTTTTTATAGAATTACTTAATTTCATGAAGTTTCTAATAGACACATTCTATCAGAAGCTCTAGTAAATTACATGTTATTTTGTTTAGCCATATAAAGGTGGGAGCTTTTTCAATTTATTACTAAGAACGACTTATAATAGCCTACAACTCCTTTAAAGACTTATTCAGGGAAGTACAGCAGGATGCAGGAAATGGTTGAGTATTATTTTAGGTATAAAATATCTTTATTGTAATGCTTGTAATGTCCATTTATAGTCTTTACACAGCAGCTTGGCTCTACTGGTTAAAACTTACAAAGCGTTCAAATTTGTATGCAATTTACATATTAAGACTACTGTTGGAAATGTCAAATGTAAATTATATAATTTAATTTAAATTTTCCTTTTGCAACAAACTTTGCAGGTATGGGTAATGGAAAATGTAAATTTAAATACAGAAATACATTTCCATTTTGAATATTGCGTTGCCATTTTGCATATTGCATTTTAAATTGATTTTCACTACCTATATGCTTCCATAAATAACAGTCTGTGTTAAACACTCTCACACCCTGTCTCCTTTTCTCATATACTCTTTCTCTGTCTCATACGCACACTCCACTCCACACTCTTAGAAAAAAAAGGTACAAAAGTTGTCACTGGGGTACATTTGTACATTTTTTTCTGAGAGTGCACGTATCTCGTTCAGCAGCTGGAAGCAATGATTTGATTCATTGCTTTTGAGAGATTGGAGACTGACCTCAACACTAGGTGAACGGACAAATAACCTGGACTAAACACAACAGTTATATGTTAAGGAAGCAAATGCATTGTAAGCTATGTAGATACTATAGAACTTAAGATGTGCTGTTTCTCGGTGGTAATCACTCAGTTTTTAAGTGCTGAGAGAGTAAAGTGACTATAATATTGTTAAACTATCTCTGAATGTGGTCAGATTGGGTTACTCTCTGCTCAGACACACATATACAGTGGAAACAGATAGAGCTTGACAGTTTCAATCATTTTAAACATATTATATGGCTATATAAATATAATTACATGTTAGTTAATTAACTTAAATCTGCTTTTACCTTTTGGCCCTCTAGCAGTTAAGGAATTAAACGCATGAATCTTGCAGAAGAACACTGTTTTGATGTGCTTCAGCTATGCTCCTACTTCCTCCTCTGCTCCCTCTTGCTGCTCCCGCACCATTCAATGCACCACAGTTGCCGGAGCTACTTTTCTCTGTGTACAGATGTGACATTCATGGGCGAATGATGTATGTATGCTATAAAATAAAACATTATAATAATGTATTTGTATTTGCATTACAACAATGTTGCATTTCAGTGTTCCTGCAAGGGGCAATATATAATGGGAATTATAAATGATTCCTCTTCAGGTAAACTACTGTCATGGCAGAGCAATAATTTGACAAGAATCTTGCAAAGAAATGTAGTTAGTCAGTAAATTTATAGCGACCTACCTGATTAATGTATCCGGCTTAATGTAGGAGAAAATTCCCTTGATCTTTTGACATATTAGAAAGTCATTGTACTATAAAAACATCCTGTAAGTTTCAGAACTCCAAACTTTCTTGTTAGTCTAAAAACAGCCTGCCAAAATTGGTTGTGGAGGTTGTGGATTGTGCCACTTTATGATGTAATAGTGTGTCTAAACACCGCCTCCACAGAAGAAGATCAAGACATCACTGCCTGTTTAGCCCCGCCCACTGATTCACGCATGTAGTGTAAATATGAGAGAGGCAAACGCAGGTCTACTCAGAAATCAAATGATGAAAACAAACCAAATGAAACCAAAGATTGCTTCAAAAACAACAAGACGCTTTGCAGTGCCTAGTTTTGGAAAAACCAATCTTTGCCAATGGCTCCTTTCTTAATCTCAAACATTAGAAGAGTGGATGAACGTTTTATTTTAATGATTCCAGACCACACCACCCAGCGGCCCCCTGGGTTTTTGTTTAAGAACTTGGGTCCCCATTGTTTTTCCACTTGGCTTGTGTACCACAAAATCGTTTACAAACAAACCACAAATTCCGGCCGAGGATTTTTGCTCCATAAAGAAAGATTGGAAACTAAAAGACCGATCTGTGCTCAACTAATCTGTATCTACTATAATGGTAAGCACCCACACCAGTGTGAAGCAACTGTTTTATTATGTTGTCACTATTTGTTTATCTACAGATTTGTTTGATATTACTGATTTTTTTTTTTTGTAAAGGTTTTTTGTTTTGATTTTTTGTAGTGTTTTTTTTAACGCTACTCACAGCAGCGTTCGTCTCTGAAGGATGTAGGCTGTCAAACATACACAACTGTTAGCCAATCATAGCAGTGGGCGTTTACTTCTGAGTCTACAAACCACCACACCTATTCAAACAGAGCCTTCTGATGAGGGGTCAAAACAGCACAGAAAATAGCCTATTACTTCTAAATTATGATGTTTTTTGATATAAAAATCTTGATAACATTGGACCTCAAAGAACAGTACGAAATAATAAAAAAGGCAGTTCATGAACTCCTTTCAAATTTGTTACCTCCAGACCAACGCAAGAGAGCCTGAAAAATATGTTCAGCCTGACTATGTGTAGGTTAAGCACACACCCCTTTGCATTTTTGTATTCCACTGCATTAATTTCCATTTTTTCTATGTAATTATGTAAGAAGTGTTTGAGCGTTGTGCTTGCATCTTACATCTCGCACTCTTTTAATGCAGTGTAAGGGGCCGTTCACACAGAATGCATTTTTCCATTCCACTGCACTACTTTTCCATTGTTTGGCATTCTAGTCATACTAGACAGATGCATTTGACTGTTGCGCTTGCACCATGAGTCTTTTGCGGCATCTTACACGACACAATGTTCTAAAAATACATCTCATCGTCTCTAGACCTGCATGTGCCATTTTTAACATAAAAACATGTCCTGTGTGCACAATACAATAAAAACATGACACTAAAAATAAATAAATAAACAAATAAAAAAAAGATTCTTGACACCTTGTGGGTTTTTCATTTTGCCTGCTGTTTTTAAACACAAAAATCTGTTCTGTATAAATGGCCCCTTAACGTGTTTTTCTGTTCTGTGCTACTTTTCCATTGTTTTTCTATGTAAACAACCTACACGATACAAGGGTTTCCTGTTTCGTTTCTTCTTGTTTGGCATCGTCTAGACCTTGCCTAAAATAGATTTTAATTTAAATACATCAATGTAAATTGCACACACACACACACACCACATATATACCGTAACTTATACTTGGTATATATATAAATACAACAGTTGGTACGGAAGTTTTACAACCCCCCTGTTCAATTTGTCACGCTCGTTGTTATATTTGCTGTCCAATTTTTCTAAAATCGATTTAAGTGTAATTTTCTTTCCCATTAATGTACAACACAGTCCAACCACATAAGGCGGTTTTTGACCGAAAACCACAGAAATTGTTTGACATTTTTTGCAGATTTATTAAATAAGTCAAAACTGAAATATCACATGGTCCTAAGTATTTCAGACCCTTTGCTGTGACACTCATATATTTAACTCGGGTGCTGTCCATTTTTTTCTGATCATCCTTGAGATGGTTCTACAGCTTCATTTGAGTCGAGCTGTGTTTGATTATACTGTTTGGACTTGAATAGGAAAGCCACACACTTGTCTATGTAAGACCTTACAGCTCACAGTACATGTCTGTGCAAATGTGAATCATGAGGTCAAAGGAACTGCCTAAAGTCTCAGAGACAGAATTGTGGCAAGGCAACAGATCTGGCCAAGGTTACAAAAAATTTCCTGCTGCACTTAAGGTTCCTAAGAGCACAGTGGCCTCCATAATCCTAAAATGGAAGACGTTTGGGACGACCAGAAACCTTCCTAGAGCTGGCCGTCCAGCCAACTGAGCTATCGGGGGAGGAGAGCCTTGGTGAGAGAGGTAAAGAAGAACCAAATGATCACTGTGGCTGAGCTCCAGAGATACAGTCGGGAGATGGAAGAAAGTTGTAGAAAGTCAGCCATCACTGCAGCCCTCCACCAGTTGGTGCTTTATGGCAGAGTGGCCCGACGGAGCCTCTCCTCAGTGCAAGACACATGAAAGCCCGCATGGAGTTTTGCTAAAAAACACCTGAAGGACTCAAAGATGGTGAGAAATAAGATTATCTGATCTGATGAGAACAAGATAGAACTTTTTGGCATTAATTCTAAGCGATATGTGTGGAGAAAACCAGACACTGCTCATCACCTGCCCAATACAGTCCCAACAGTGAAGCCTGGTGGTGGCAGCATCATGCTGTGGGGGTTTTTTCAGCTGCAGGGACAGGACGACTGGGTGCAATCGAGGGAAAGATTTATGCGGCCAAGTACAGGGATATCCTGGACGAAAACTTCTCCAGAGTGCTCAGGACCTCAGACTGGGCCGCAGGTTTACCTTCCAACAAGACAATGAACCTAAGCACACAGCTAAAATAATGAAGTAGTGGCTTCACAACAACTCTGTGACTTTTTTCTTGAATGG
The DNA here is from genome assembly GCA_018155175.1 of Sinocyclocheilus anophthalmus. Lineage (NCBI taxonomy): Eukaryota > Metazoa > Chordata > Actinopteri > Cypriniformes > Cyprinidae > Sinocyclocheilus > Sinocyclocheilus anophthalmus. Next base: position 38,545 of record JADLZN010001500.1, on the reverse strand, counting down.
CCCAGCCAGAGCCCTTACTTAAACCCAATTGAGCATCTCTGGGGAGACCTAAAAATGTCTGTCCACCAATGTTTACCATCCAACATGACAGAACTGGAGAGGACCTGCAAGGAGGAATGGCAGAGGATCCCCCAAATCCAGGTGTGAAAAACTTGTTTTATCTTTCCCAAAAAGACTCATGGCTGTATTAGATCAAAAGGGTGCTTCTACTAAATACTGAACAAAGGGTCTGAATACTTTATCCCATGTGATTATTTCCATTTTTCTTTTTTATAACTTTCTGGCAAAAATGTCAACACTTCTGAGTTTTTCGGGCACTATGTGGGTCTGTGTGGTACATTGAGGAAAAAAAACAAACGATTTTTAGCAAATGGCTGCAAAGTAACAAGAGTGAAACAATTTAGGTGGTCGGATCACTTCCGATACCCCGTGTATATATATATATATATATATGGAAATCTATATTTTTTTCACAAAGTAAACTGTTACATATAATCCCTCACATGTGTACAAGCAGTGAATACCGTAGGGATCCTGTGAATTGTAACAGATTTTTAAGATTGCTCACAGGTTCTCTAGTATTTCTTTAAGATCTTAAGGTAAAATATAGATTGTTGGGGAGCAGCACAGCTGAACCTGGATCTAATTTTCTCATGTCAACTATTTCCCTCGAGGGAGCTTGACCAACTCTAGCTGAAATTAAATTAACAAAATGCTGATGCATATGATCAGATTGACTCTATTCTCTTCAGATTATTCTTAAAGACATAAAAGAGCCTGGAACTTTTATTAACCCAATATCTCACAGACTTGGACAGAAAGAGATGAACTGATATGAGGGAGAGATGGCATGGAGGCTGCTCTCAATCCAATGGATACATCTTTAATGAAGTAATGATTAATCTATTTAATGAAAGTTGAGAATTACAGAACTCAGGATAAAACTGAATGGTTAATTCCAGCCTGACTTACTGTGAGGCTGAAAAAGAAAGAGTCATTTAAAGCATTAGTCTCCTAAATCAGTTTCACATGGAAGACAATTTTTGGCTTCAATAAAAAGTAATTAACTTCTCACAACCCTTTCTCATGCCCACCCGTGCAAAAATCACACAAAACGATTCAGGAAAGAGAGGTGTATCACATGGCTAATCCGCAATGCGGCAAATCCACCCAAAGCTTATGGATCACGAAAATCAATTAGCATTGCAACAAAAGTTGAAGTAGTCTTCTGTCAGAAACCAAATTGAAGAGACCAAGAGCAATTTAATAAAAAAATTAAATAAGCACTACGGCTGGAACTGAACTAAATGGAATTCAATAAAATGTAATTTGTTTCACAAAGTCTATTAAGAATTTGTTCAGTAGTAGCCAATTACAATAAACGGCCACTTAAGATTGAAATGGGTAAACAATTTAAACTTGCAGCAGTTGTCAAAACCTATTTACAACCCAGGATCATTGAAAAATGTGCCTGTGGTGACATTTCTGGAAAATTATATTACGTTGCTTCTTGCGCGTTTTGTGACACTTTTAAAGTGAAATGTTCAGTGAGTGCTGCTAAAAGCGTGTATTACACGAATCAGATGAATGTGAATCTGGTTTTATCACACTGGTTGTTGCACGTATCGCAGCAGTACTGAAATGAAATATCCTATGAGTGGCACTAATAGGTTATTGTTTATTAAAGGTTATTACATTTAAAAAAAAAAAAAACACCTGCTCTAAACCCTTCTCTAAACCTAACCGATAGTTTTAACAACAGCAAATGTGGAAAAAAAAATCATTCTCTGAAGCAAACATGTCATTTTAGCTTGCTTAAAAGTGCTTGAACTCTTTTATCAAGTGTCGTGACTCATGTTTCACGAGACTTGTACCCGAATGCTCCACATTGCAAGTGCAATGATGTACCAGGTGAGCAACCAAGCAAGTTTACTCCATGTATATGGAGCTGGTTATGTAATGCAAATGTCAAAATGTAATTTTGTGCACTATGGTAAGTGTTTTGGGGTCATAACAGTATTTTGCAAGAAAACTGCACTAAAATAGGTCTAGAATAAGTTGACAGTCTGCCCTGTAATCATAATTTGTGTGAAAAAGAAAAGTCATTGGTGTTTTACTGCCACTAGTGTTCACTACCTGTGAACACTAGCGACCTTTTATCAGGCATAGTATTGTAGTCATGCAAAAATGTAGGTAGAGGCATGTTTTTCCCAATTAACCTACACATTGCAGTTTTAATAAAGTATTTGAATGACTATTTTAAACGTTTTATTGTTGTTGTTGTTAAAAAAGTGTGTCCGATGGGCCTTCAAGATCAGCCCTTTTCCCCTTCTGTAGTATGCAACCGAAAGGCCCTGAGTGAGTCATTTTTGTAAATTATTTTACATTGAACGACCTTAAAGTTAACTCGTATCTGCATCGGAAGTTCAGAACCTCTTTGGACATTTTGTCAGTGCATTGCATTGTCTTGGTTCAACAACATTATTAGATGTCTTATATCAGTCTCATTTGCTTTAAAGGGAAATAAAAATAGAATTCAAATGAACGCCAATGCCTTTGTGACATTTACTTTGTTTTTCCCAGCTGATGGCAAATTGAAGGTCTGAATTTAAAAAATATGATTAGTGTCCTCCTTTGGCAAGACAAGGACACCATGGTTCTAGGTCATATAATGCTTTGTGCTTTTTGAGTGAAACTGATAAAGATATAAACTTTCAACTATAAGCTACAAAGGATAGGGCATACAAGTTATATATAATATATATAGTAGTGTTACTATTAATATATATATATATATATATCGATATATTAATACTATATAATATATTATATATATATATCTTATAGTTAATGTTTGCTCAGATCTCCTAATTAAAGCTTCTATAAATCGGTGAAGACTACATAGAAAATGTAGTCGGATTTATGAAGTTATATAAAGAATTTATAACGTCTTATAGTTTTATGTAATGGATTTTTTTTTACAGAAAGAATAAACTATCTTGTAATGTTTTCACATCTACAGTTTTGAAATGAGCCTCAGGAATCATCTCTTTCATTAAACAATGATTTTATAGAAACATGGTAAACTATTGATCCGCCGAGATAAAAAAAAAAAAAGCTCAAAACATTCCAAACAAAGTCCCGAAGTAAGACATATCACCATTTAAACTCAAATAAGCCACAGCTGCACAATGTCTTTTCAGGTTTTGAAGTGAAAAAAACCTTTTGTGATGATGATGACAATGAAAAGGCACTGAAATCGAAAACAACAACTGAAATAAGCGCGCTTGCAATTGGTTGTATTTCTGCTGTTGTGTATGTCAAGTTAGAAACAAATGACAGCAATAGGAGCTGCAAATTGCAACAATGACAAGCTGTTGTTGTCAGTGAACTGCCTGGGTGACAAAACTGTCAGTCACTGAAACTTTTGAGAAAGACAAAGAGTAAGTTTAGCAATTTTGAATCGTTTGTACCAGGCTAATCTGCATTATCAGCAGCTCTCTAAAGGTTTTATTTCCAACAAAATAACTCTGCTGAGACACAATGTTCTCCCATCACTCCTGTTTTCTTTCATATTTTATGTATCATTCCATATCAGGCAACATTTAATATAGGTGGCTCTTAAATCTCATACTGCTTCACTGTATCTCTGTTTCCAAAAGCATTTTGTGGAAACTGTTTTATATATATGGAGTCTGGCATAGACTACTGCCAATTGTCATAGACGTAAAGCTTGAGTATGATTTATCTAGGAATAAGCTCTAAGGCTATGACTCTCATGAAAAAAAAAAAAATCAGTTTCTATAATCAATTTCAAATTCAACCATTTTTTTTAAAACCTAATATATGTTGCATCATAAACCACCTCTGGTCCACTGCACAGTTGTAATTTTCTTAATTTGTTTTCCATTTCTTGTTAGGTAAAGATTCTTAATACAATAGTCATTTATTGCATATACATTATTATATTTTATAAGTTATTTTATTTGAAACAAGGGCTTGAACCCTATTGAAAGACTCCTAAAGCTACCAACTATCTTTAGTAAATGTACTTTTCATTAAAAGGTGTACTCGATGAATGATAAAGGATTTCATTTTACTGCTGTGGCATGAAGGACAATGTTATAATAAAGACAAGTATCTGCCACCTCTCTTGTGGAACACATATTGCATCTGGGACTTGATGACTTGTTTTGTGAGGGCGTATTTTAGAGGCCAGATGGTATTTGCCAATGCACAAACAACCACAGGTAGAAACTAACAGATGAGACCTCAGAACCGTCAAGACATCAGGTTCAAAAGACATCTATTTTTGTCCGTGGGTGGGAAAGACAGCTTGCAGCTATGAAATGGAACAAACAATGATCCACAAACAGCCCCCAAACTCCACGCAAAACAACACTGTGGAAGAGAAAAGGCATTATGGGAGAGTTACAGACTCTCTGCCAATTCTATTTACTAGTGAAACAATATGTCACCACCCTCTCGATGTCTCATTAGGCTCTGGTAGTTTTAGTCCAGTCCCAATCTGAAAAGTGTTTTAATAGGTAACAACATTCAATGTCAATAGCATGTAGACATTTAATATTTTAATTTAACAATTTGCTATTCCTCTTTTTTTTCTATTTTTCATTTCTCTTTTTTCTATTCAATCACAATACATCTTTGGGTAGAATGCATTTATATTTCATAGCATTTCCTAAATTCTGCACTTTATTCGCTTTTTCTGTTTTCTCAAGAAAATTGCACATTTGGCAAAGCATGTAAATGTTGTTTCCTGAAACAACCAAGCACTGATGCTACAAGAACATATTGTACCTTATGTACATTGCAAGCATGACAAACCGTTACTGCAGAATTTTCAGAACGATTGCCAAAAAAACCTCTTTCCTGTCAATAAAATCTCTCTTACCTATTACAGAAAAAAAAAACTAACAGCATGTGAGAGACAGCTCACATTTACTTACTACTGTTCCTTTTGGGTTATTTATTTTTTGTTTTATTTTCACTGGCATTTGTTTTCATTGTCCAAATTTACACTTGCAGCTGCTTTGGCTGTGTTGCCATATACATAAAGCACAATTAATCTGAAACTGACAGTGGGCAACAAGTATGATTTGTTAATTCACTAAATGAGGGTTTCCAACTATACACAGATTTAGCTATTTTCTCAGAAGTACAATGTAAATTATATTTCACTTGAGTTAACAAAAAGAGTTTGTCTTTTTGTGATATTTCAATAGCAAGACCATTGCCTTCCATTAAAAAAAAGACATTCCTCAAAACATCACCTTTTATGTAATAAGAAAGTCATACACAGATTTGGAACAATATGAGGGTGAGTAAATGATGACAACATTTTTGGTGAACTACCACTTTAAGCCATAGAATATTTTTTCAAGTAAGTATCACAATCTTGGAGGCATTTTCCCACATTCGGATTTTTCTCCTCATTTCAAAATGAATGTGATAATAAAACCCCTGTATATGTATGTCCATTCTCCACTGAACGACATTGCATGGTACAGGTCTAGCCAAATACAACCTAACAGCCATTAAACAGCAAGGGGACACATTGAGAATGAGTGAGACTTGAGCTAATTAAAAGTAGATAATTATTTCAGCAATTAACCTACAAAGTTAGACCCATTCAGACATCTTAGCGTATACGAGATGTGAGCTCGGAGGTAAAATGGTAGCTTTCCATTAGATGGACTAGGATTTAACATTATGTTCAAAGCTGGAGCAAATACAAATTTATCCAAAATTAATGCACACAGTTTATTGTTGCCTTCGCTTTCATTGCTTATGGCAAATTTGATGGTACATTAACTTTATAGTGCTGCATGATGGTCCAAAATCATTAAACATTAATATACAATTATGGAATTGATTTTTAATGGCTCTGCTTTGTTTTAATCAGGGCCTGTGTCCAGGGAAGAGTTATCATACGATCTGGCAGACTTTGATTTAGGGATGGCTGGTTTTTACTAGTCTGTTCTGTGTGACCTTAGCATTCTGGCACCGGCAAAGATAGCATCTTTGTTCTCAAGGACGTAGTGTTCTAGTGAGTCATAAATGCTTACACTAAGCAAGAACATTAAAAGGTCTTTCAAAGTCACCCTGACTGTAGAGATAACATGTTCACAACATAAAACAAAAGTCTGAGCCATATGGCAAGAATCTATTTAAAAGTAAATATGTATCAATTTCATTTATTCTTACTATTCAAGTTGGCTTTATCAAACATTAAAATGGAGACATAGTGTTGATCTTACAAGTTTTAGAGTTTTTGATCATGGTTTTCTGAGGGGGAGAGATAATGCATAATCATAAATAGGATGTTTCACCTAAGAGAAAATTTAAATAAAGATACTGGACATTACAAATCAAAAAGTGTAAAGTGTTTGTTTAATGACATTTCCATGCAGAACCAACTGCATGTGATCCTGAGCACTGAAAAGTAGCAGAATCTACAAATCAACCAAACATATGAACAGGATAGTCTGAATAGTTCATTACAAGCTAGTTTTAAGACTCATTTCTCAGTCTTAAAACTCCTTTGGTCTTCTTAAAAATTGGCCAGTTCCCAGTGAAATACAAATTGTAATGCCAGTTCTTTTCCAATATCAACTTCAACTTTATTGTCACTCTTCCACATACACAGTGTACAGAAGAACGAAATGTCGTTTCTGACGCACCAAGGTGCAAAGACACTGACAAAACAAGTATACACACGTTCATGACAACAGGGATCAGACATAAGAGCACATTAATATAACGAGCAATAAACATGACGAGCACAATACATATAACAAGACAGAAGTGTTAAATGAGGTAGAAATGTGAAAATTGTAGGAATGTAAGAAATGTTAAGAGTTTAAAGAATAAAGTGCTTGCGCACAATTTAGGTGGCTCATAGCAGATATTATGTTAAATATGTACATTTGCACAGTGTCTTTAGTGCACATGGAGTGTGTTGAGTGCGGATGTACGTAAACTGACCATTGTGCAGTTGTGCAAGAGTGTCTATAGTGCACAGCTAAGTGAAATGTATGCAAATGTCCATTGGAGTGTTTTTTGTTCCCTGTAGACATGGGGTAGGAAGGCAGTTTATGATGGGGGTAGGAAGGCAGTTTATGATGGGAGTAGTATGCTGGGTGGTATCAGCATATTTAGGATTCTGATAGCCTGGGGGAAAAAGCTGTTGCAGAACCTTGCCGTGCGGGTCCTGATGCTGCATAGTCTTCTGCCTGATGGCAGAGGGTCAAACAGATGGTGGGAGGGGTGAGATGAATCTTTCACAATGGCAGAGGCTCTGCGTACACAGAGTGCCTGATAGATGTCCTGGATCGAGGGGAGGGAGACCCCTATGATCCTCTCAGCTGTCCTCACTATGCGCTGGAGGGTCTTGCATTCTGCTGTTTCCGAACCACACAGTGATGCAGCTGGCCAGGACGCTCTCCACAGTTCCTCTGTAGAAGGTGGTGAGGATGGGTGGTGGGAGGCTGGCTCTCTTCAGCTTCCGCAGGAAGTGAAGACGTTGTTGCGCCTTCTTCACAGTGGAGTTGGTGTTGATGGACCAGGTGAAGTTGTCAGAGATGTGCACACCAAGAAACTTGATGCACCTGATTCTCTCTACAACAGAGCCACTGATGAACAGGGGAGGATGATCAGTTGAACATCTCTGGAAATCCACAACGATCTCTTTTGTCTTGTCCACATTGAGAGGCAGATTGTTGCTGTAGCACCAGCTCACCAGCTGTTCCACCTCCTCTCTGTATGGTGTTTCGTTATCGTTGCTGATGAGGCCCACTACTGTCGTGTCATCAGCAAACTTGACAACGAGGTTGGATTCTGACTTGGCTGTGCAGTCGTGGGTGAGCAGCGTGAACAGCAGTGGACTGAGAACACAGCCTTGGGGGGCACCTGTGCTTAATGTGATGGTGCCTGATGTTCTGCCACCCATGCGCACTGACTGTGGTCTGTCTGTCAGGAAGTCTAGAATCCAGTTGCAGAGTGGCGTGGTTGAGACCCAGTAGAGAGAGTTTACTCACTAGTTGCTGTGGGATGATTGTATTGAATGCTGAGCTAAAGTCAATGAACAGCATTCTGACATATGAGTCTTTTGTGTCCAGATGTGATAAGACGGAGTGCAGTGTGTAGGAGATAGCATCATCTGTTGAGCGGTTGGGGCGATATGCAAATTGTAGAGGGTCCAGTGAAGAGGGCAAAGTGGAGTGAATGTGTCTTTTAACCAGATGTTCAAAGCACTTCATTGTGATGGGAATCAGTGCTACAGGACGGTAATCATTAAGACATATCACTGTTGACTTCTTAGGCACCGGGATGATGGTGGTCTTTTTGAAGCACGCAGAGACCACAGCCTGGCTCAGGGAGATGTTGAAGATGTCAGTGAATACATCTGCCAGCTGGTCAGCAGTCCCTGAGCACTCTTCCTGGAATGTTGTCTGGGCCTGCAGCTTTCCGTGGATTGACTCTAGATAACGTCCTCCTCACGCCAGCTGAAGCCAGACAGAGCACCTGCTCCTCAGGAGTGGGCATGGATTTAAGTGCCTGTGTGTCATTCAGAGCATCAAACCGTGCATAGAAATCATCCAACAAGTCAGGGAGGTGGGTGTCACTGTTGTTGGCATGTGGATTCAATATTACCGTCTCCCTCCCTGTTGTTTGTTCCTATATATTTATAGCTTTTGGCAATAGAAGGTTAAGTGAACTATAATGTGTTCATATATGAAATTCAGCAGCAGAGGCATACAGCTGAGAATTGCAGAGGGAAAACAATACAAACATCTTTCCAGCTGTTAGTGATGACTTCTCAGCGCATGTCTAGAATCCTTGCTGACGATCCAATTTTAATATTCTTTACATTGTAATCACACAGAATGCATTTCATTCTCATTGAGAGCTTTCCTGGAGTTCTGTATGTGAATGAAACCGTGCAAAAGCTGTGAACTTCTGATATTTCACACTTTTCATGTTAATATATTTCTATAATATTTAAAGGGATTGTTCACCCAAAAATGAAAATGTACTCAGCCCCTAGTTGTTACAAACCAGTATGAGTTTCTTTCTTCTGTTGAACACAAAAGCATATATTTTGAATAATGTTGATAACCAAACAGTTGACGGCCTATGGTAGTCAATGGCTACCGTCAGCTGAAACTCATACTGGTTTGAAACAAGCGGAGAGTGAGCACACAACAGAATTTTCATTTTTGTGTGAAACTATCCCTTTAAGAGAACATTTTATTGTAATTATCACATCAGTGTTTAAGTGAACGTTTGTTCAATCTGAATTTAAGCAAGTTTTGGTCAATGGATAAATAAAATTAACAGATTGTGGAAGGATTCAACTCCAGTATACGTTTATAAGGAGAATAATTGTATTTGCATAATTTTAGCCTATGCTTTTAGTTTCAGGAAAGCATGGGATAAAGAATGAGAAAAACACAGTAATGTAATTGGTCATTTTATTTACAATAACATTACAGTATCCACACCAGAAGAAACTAAGAGCTGCGTTGCACAAGAATCACACTGACCTAAAAAACAACAACACAAAGGAGCAACGTAAGAGGAGAACAAAAATGGCATCCTAAATTATTAAATGGTTATTGTTCAGAATGGTTCACAATATGGCAGTGTTTAAACTTTAATGAAGATAAAGAGCATTAAAGGTAATTTAGAGACAAGCCATGGAGCACATGTCCTCAGAATGTGTAATATGCAAAGTTACTTACAATGTGTGACTGGTAGGAGCTTCACTTCTTCAGGATCTGATGCCTGACAACAATGAATGGGAAGGCAAATCCACTGCCAAAGAACAGCACCATCATGCCAAGAAGCCTCCACTTGTTCTCTACAGAGAATGGCAAGTTCTGCAAATAAAATGCAAAAAAAAATAATAATAATAAATAGAATAGCAAATAGAATTTAATTGAATTACTCTGACTTTCTTGATTTTGTAATTAAAGACATGCTTTCATCAATTTAATTACACTGAACAAGGTATTTGTGTCCTAGCCAGAATTCTCAAGTAACTATAAACAGGAATCCAACCGCTTCTGACTAATGAATTTCCATAACACGAATTTCAAGTCATTTGTCATAATAAAAAAAAAAAAAGAAGTTATTATAGAAATTAGAAGTTCCCACATCCTTGGATCCATGAACTTCCATAACTTTTCTGGGATTTTTGCAGTCGCCACTAGTTTGATAGATAGATAGATAGAGAATAGATAGATAGAGATAGAATAGATTAGATAGATAGATAGATAGATAGGTAGATAGATAGGTAGATAATAAATCACAAAGATCAGTTAATAGCAACTTAAAATATTTAGGAGCTAAACATAACTACAAATATATATTATTAACTATATTAATTACCATCACTTAAGACTACCAGTTTCCATGACCGTGGCAGCAGGTGCACTATTGCCAATTCAAGGACATTAAACACTATTGCACCATAATTAAATTAAAACCAACCCCCATGATTCATTAACTAAAGCACATGAATGCATTTATATTGAAACTCATTGAAGGTTACTAGGGCTGGGTAAAAAATATCGATAGCTCGATATCGATTTTAATCGATTCTCATTTTTATGGAATGATATGTAAGGGATAATGTACATCCAGCCGGTTGATATCTCAGAATACATTTCTGAAAATCTTTATTCTGAGATAACAACCGGCTGGATGTACACTATCCCGCTTATTACACGGCTAAAAAGATTAGTTTTTACCATATATGTTGAAATTAATGCTTAAGTCTTCCATTGTAACACACGGTGGTTAAGTGTTTTCAGTCACAAGATGGTGCCAGACAGTCAACGATAGCGGAGTGACTCGTTAAGCATATAAGCAGTACCGGTCAAGATAACTCGTAGTACCCGGATGAGCGGTGTGCTATTCAATTTGGCGGTTGTTATCTGGGAATAACATACCGCTGGATGGTGCTATTGACCAATCAGAATCAAGTATTCCACAGAGCCGTGTAATAACGATTCTTAAATCTCAAGAATCGATTAGTCTAACCTGTTTTCAGTTAATGGATGGAACGTCCCATCCAATATATCGCAATAAGAACTTTGGTACTTTTAATATGAAACAAAGTCTCAGATTTAAAATTCTGTCCGTTGTATTGCAGTATTCAAACAATAATAAATACCATTTTGGCATTGTTTAATGTGGAGTGACAGATCGCTGTAGCACCTCAGTTCAACAGACAGACGTGAACTGATCGTCTCCTCCACATTAATACCAGTTTCGGCATTAAAATAAACATGACTAAACATCCGAAGGCAAGTTAAATGAAAGAGTACAACTTTACAATCCATATCCTGTCTCATGTAATTGCTCAATCAGTGTTCCTCTGCGCAAAGACGTCAATATAACGTCTTGTAAACAATGTCACATTGTAAATAAACTGTAGAGAGGGGCATTTTGTTCATATTCATTATACATGTTACTGTTCTTCAATGTTTAATTTATGTTTGAATAAATCCATCACAATTTTATGACAGCCACCATTATGTTTATATTTAAAAAAAGAACTAATTTAAGTAGAAATATTATGTAATTGTAACTTTATTATTTTAAAAACTTCATTAAGTGAAATTAACAAACCAGTTCATTTTAACCTTCAATATTATAGTAATGTCGTACCGACTGACTCATGTATATTTCACAGCATTAGTTAAGATCATTTTTCCCTTGAGAACATTTGGCATGTACTGTACCTGATATATGTCCAAAATAATCGATATTGTATCGAATCGTGAAATTTGTGTCAAAACCAAGCCCTAAAGGTTACCCTTCACGTAAAATATGCGGTTAACATGACAGGCGCGGTGGCCTGATCAGCTACACATGCTAAACTAAGCTAAAAACACTTCTGTATTAACGTTACTCCCTTGCATGTCCATCACAATCACGGTTAAACACCTCAATACGTTAATTTATATACACTTAAGCGCAGCTATGTACAAATCAAGCTGATCACTTTTAACTAAACACTTAAAACGACATCCGGTCGGGTGTCAGCTGAACACCGGGCCTGTGCTGATAAGTCATACAGGCGCTGAAATCTTAAACAAGAACTGTCTTGTTTTACTCATATCTTAAAATCTCCTCACCTTTCCTGGTCCCTCCGCATAGTGACTGGAGCGAACCGCAGAAGTGGCGAATCGTCGCACGGCTTGTCCGAGCATCGTTTGTTGCTGAAGTGTAAGATATGCTCGACCTGAGTTTGACACTCAACGACCTTCCTGCCTGTCTGGAGTGGAGAGATAGAGAGAGCGAACAGCCTTATGGGTAACGTTCAAGTCACGCCGCGAGTTATTATGGGAAATGTAGTTTTAAAGCAGACTCAAAAGTCTCAAAAGTCACTTACACTGAGACAAAAACAATAATAGTGCATTTCGCAAGTTTAGCAAAGACTTGAATTAACAATATTCAAATAATTTAGCTATAAGTTAGGTGATTTTTTTTATCAGCTTTAAAGTATAAGTAGCTTAGCTTATATTGAGTTATCCTACCACAGACCCCCCCAAGCAGAAGCTGGTGCTTTTAATGCAATCATTGCCTTTGTCCTTCACATTATTACAAGTGATGTGTGCAAAAAAGTGATACACAAGCCTTCAATAGAGCTTGTATTGATTTTTTTCAGATGTGACAGGCAATCAGTTTATGAAATCTTTGTGAAAGCTGTACTAGTAGTATTCTTCATTGCTGTTTTATTATTAGTACAATTCTCATTCACTTTCACAAAGGACAGGATTCTTAAAAAAAAAAATCACCTGTGCCTTTCACAGAATAATGAAAGTCCTCCCCAGCTTGCATGCATGTACTTCCACATACAGAATATGAAAAGCAGCAGGGGCGCAACTGCACATTTCAGAATCAGAATCAGAATCAGAATGAGCTTTATTGCCAGGTATGTTTACACATACGAGGAATTTGTTTTCGTGACAGAAGCTTCCACAGGGTAACAGAATGACAGTGACAGAACAAAAAACAAAGATAATAAAAAAAAAAAATAGAACAAGTAGATAAGGAATAGAAACATATAACTGACAATTGTGTGTGCAGGTATATTACAAGGTATATATATAGATATAATATCTTTTTTTTTTTTTTTACAGGTAATGTATTATGTGCAAATTTGAGGTGTAGGCTGAGTATGAGTGTTAGATAAATAAGTGTATGATTGAATAAATAGTGTGTGTTCCACAGTAATTGTCAAGTGTTCATGAGATGGATGGCCTGAGGGAAGAAACTGTTCCTGTGTCTGGCCGTCTGGTGCTCAAAGCTCTGTAGCGTCGACCAGATGGCAACAATTCAAAGAGGGAGTGTGCTGGATGTGAGGATCCAGAGTGTGATTCTGCCAGCCTTTTGCTCACTCTGGATACAGTACATTCTTGTGAGAGAAAGGGAGCGTTGCTACCAATGATTCGCTCAGCAGTCCGGACTACCCTTTGTAGTCTTCTGAGGTCAGATTTGGTATCTGAGCTGAACCAGACAGTTATAGAATTGCAGAGGATGGATTCAATGATAGCAGAGTAGTACTGTTTCAGCAGCTATTGTGGCAGGTTGAACTTCCTCAGCTGGTTAAGGAAATGCAGCCTCTGCTGGGCCTTTTTCACAATATAGATTCAATGTGATTGTCCCACTTCAGGTCATGAGAGATTGTGGTGCCCAGGAACCTGATGACTCCACTGCAGTCACAGTGCTGTCCATGATGGTGAGTGTGGGGAGAGCAGGGGGGCTTCTCCTGAAGTCCACAACCATCTCCACTGTTTTGACCGTGTTGAGCTCCAGGTTGTTAAGACTGCACCAGACAGCCAGCTGCTCGACCTACTGTCTGTAAGCAGACTCGTCACCGTCCTGAATGAGACAGATGACTGTGGTGTCGTCTGCAAGCTTCAGGAGCTTGACAGAGGGGTATTTATATGTGCAGTCCATTTTGGTGTAAAGGGAGAAGAGCAGTAGGGAGAGAACACAACCCTGAGGAGCACCAATGCTGATCGTACGGGTGCTGGATGAGAATATTCCCAGCCTCACTGGCTGCTGCCTGTCTGTCAGGAAGCTGATGATCCACAGACGGAGGTGGGCATGGAGAGCTGAATTAGTTTGGGCAGGAGGAGGTTTGGGAAGATAGTGTTAAACACCGAGCTGAAGTCCACAAACAGGATCATCACATAAGTCCCTGGTCTTTCTAGATGTTGCAGAACATAATGCAGACCCATGTTTACTGCATCGTCCACAGAACTGTTTGCTCTGTAGGCAAACTGAAGAGGATCCAGCAAGGGTCCAGTACTGTCCTTCAGGTGGGCCAGCACCAGTATTTCAAAAGACTTCATGACCACAGACTTAGAGCCACAGGTCTGTAGTCATTAAGTCCAGTAATTTTGGGTTTCTTTGGGACGGGGATGATGGTGGAGCGTTTGAAGCATGAAGGGACTTCGCACAGCTCCAGTGATCTGTTGAAGATCAGTGTGAAGATGGGGGCCAGGTGGTCAGCACAGGATTTCAGACAGGCTTGTGTAACACAATTTGGGCCTGGTGCTTTTTTCCTTTTCTGGTTCCGGAAGACCTGGCGCACATCGTCTTCGCTGATCTGAATTGCAGGTGTGGGGGAGAGTGGGTTTGCTGGAGGTGTGAATGGTTGTGTGGAGAGGTGTTCAGGGCGGGTGTGGGGTGTCTTTTCAAACCTGCAGTAGAACTCGTTCAGATCGTCTGCCAGGTGTTGATTCTCCGCCAGGTGTTGATTCTCCACAGTGCTGGGGGATGGTGTCTTGTAGTTGGTGATTTCTTTTAGACTTTTCCACACTGATGCCGAGTCACTGGAAGAGAATTTAATCTTTATTTTTCAGAATAATTCCTCTTTGCCACTGATCTCCTTTTCCAGTGTGTATTTAGCCGGTTTATACAAGACATTATCCCCCTTCATGTAAGCATCTTCTTTGGCCTGACGGAGCTGTCTGAGTACTTTGCATACCCATTTGCCAATGGGTATGCAAGATCAGTGTCGGCACCCACTGTATTCTAGTAGCCTCTAACACTAACTCATGCAGAAAACTTTCTGCAAGTCAATGACCAAAAGCCCATTACTAGCTTGTGCATGGAAGGATACAAACTCACCAGGAGTGAAAAAAGTGACAAAGGTTTGAACCCCCTTTTTTAATAGAGAAAAATGGAAAAGTAAAAAAAAAGAAAAAAGAAAGAAAGTGTCGTCACTAACATACCCTTTAAACATGTAATATGCTCACTTTAGTTTTTAGGAAAGTTGAATATATAATTTGCCTCAAAATTATTAATATTTTTGCACATTTTTATACGTATAGTAAAATTTACTTTAAAGAACATCTGCATTTTTTCATTTTTACTTAGAGATAATTCATGGAAAATGTTCCATGCTAAGTGGAAGATTTCTGCCAAGATTTCACCTGGTAGAAAAACAAATACTATTAAATTGAATGTCATGATTCCCACTATGACCACTAAACAGCAGCAGAGGATCATTTATTGTCTCCTTTACCATTTCCACTCTGTTATATAGTTCTTTTCACATGTTTTGCTAATGGATTTATATTTAGACATAATAAAAACTACTATTATAACATTTAAAAATCTATTTTTTGTCAAAGATCAGCATTGTTTTGTTTTGAAGTATGAAGTAGCAAGAGTTTTCAACTCATTAAATCTACTTGAATCACACAGATGGCCTATTTTAAATGTAACAATTTTCAGTGAAAAGAGGCTAGTTTGTGTCCTTGTTTACAATCTTAGTTTATACTAAGCAATAGAGATACTCTATAATAAACTGATATTAATCACTTTGCCCTCTTAGCCAGTGGCAGAGCCAGGATGTTTTCATAGGGGTAGCCAGGATAGGGGCAGCAACCAGTCTGGGGTGGCACAGAAATCTTCATTATTTCAATATAGAAATGGATTTACTTGAAGTACTGGACTTTTTTAATGACTAAAACACAACGGAATACAATTAATTTGTTCTTAATTGTAATTGAGATAGTTGTGAATTACATCAAGTAATAATGAGTGAATGACAATTTTTGTTTTATTTTTGTATTACCTAGGCTCCAGGTATTTTAAAGGGGTCATATGATGCGATTTCAATGGATCGGCTTTCACTGCGGGCGAAGTGGAATCCAGCCCGGGGTCGTCACATGTGGTTGCCGCAAGCCCACCGGCCGCTCCTTCGTCGAATCCGCCGCCTCTCCTCACTCTAGCACGGCCTCTGCTCACTCTAGGCCGCCGTGTGTGACTCTGTGTGTTTTGTTGTGAAAGCGAATATACTTTGTTTGGCTTTCCAAAAGCGGACACGACTAGAAATCATGGTTAAGTTGTTTTTACAACACTGTTCCAGAACAATATTCATTTGTGTGCAGCACATTTAATGGAGTACTGTTTCCTGATCCTGGGATAGCAGACTACAATGCGGCGTTCTGACACAGGACTATAAATAAGTTTTTGTTAAGATTTAAAGGAGTTTTTAATATTTTTCTATTTTTTATATTTAAACGGGTGGGGTGAGTTTTTGGGAAGGTAGAGGAGGGATGTGTTTGCATTTCTCCAATCACAAATGCAGGACATGTTTTTATGTTACGCGGCGCGATGCACGCAACGCTTTAAAAATACGTTACAGTCATTATAATCCGTAATTATGTCCCCACTGGATGCAACAAATGCCTCGTTTGTAATGGGTTTTAATGTTTTTGAATCGTTGCTCTGGCCGAACAGGGCATCACGGTATGTTAAGGGGTGTAACATTTCCGTCACACGCATGAGGTATTCGGCCAATCACAACGCACTGGATAGCTGGTCAATCAGAGCACACCTCGTTTTTCAGAACTATGAGCTTTGTAAAAATCAACGCGTTTCAGAAAGGCGAGGCATAGAGGAGAAACAAGAATGTACAGTATGTGGAAAATAATGTGTTTTTTGAACTTTAAACTGCATAAACTCATTTCATTACACCAAATACACACAAAAAAATTATTTTTAGCAACATTATATGACCCCTTTAATAAAAGGGCTCACTATAGCTCAGTAAGCTCACTATAGCTCAGTAAGCTTGGTTCTGGGTCTTAAAGTCACCATGAAATCAAAATTGAAAATTCATATTTTTTAATGGAATACTGTAGTGTTTATTATAAATAATTTATCCGTGCACTTATTGCAAACAATTATTATTTTTTTAATTCATGTGGCATCGTAATCTTTAATCAAAAAACGTTAACCTCCCCTCCCCTCAAAACAACTCATCTTCTCTTCCGGTCACGAGCTATGGTGCAAGGGCGGAGCTAGTGACGTGACATGAGAGATAAACGCTGGGATAAACGACAGGGGGAAAAGCTGAAGCTGATGCCTCACTTTATAGCACTGACACCAGTCATGAGGGAGTACGTTACCCCTAAACATTGAAAAGATATTAGGATATTACGACAACATTAGGACATCGCAAACAAATTTTTTTCATGAATATGACTTAACCTGATGGAGGACGCGCTCAGTCATTCAGGCACTCTCTCTCTCTCTCTCTCTCTCTCTCTCTCTCTTCTCCTCTCTCTCTCCTCTCTCTCTATCTCTCTCTCTCTCTCGTTCTCTCTCTGTTTAGGCATGTTTTGTGCCGTTGATCGTCGTCGTCATCCTTAATAAATAAAACATTTATTCATGCTTGGGTGCCGGCTGTGAATCCAGTGGAGAGAAATCCCCCACCACTAACTGCAAACTGGCATTCAGATCTGCCTCCATTTTGTTAGCAACGCCCCAGCTTCCGACGATCCAATCAATTCCCGAAGGACGAAATCAAGTCCCACCCTCTCATTTCAGTTGCCGTTTCACTCGGATATATGTCACAGTAGAGAAGAAAAGACAATCGCAACTTCCATTTCATGCCGACTTTAACACCACCAAAATCTTGTTCTCCATCATTGCATAGGCCCAATCATGGATGAGACATGCAGTTAACTAGTCAGCCTTCACTGAATTTTATATAATCAATGAACTCTGAAAAAGTTATCATTCAATGTTTAACATTTTATTAGCTGTCAAAATGAATTTATTGCAGCACTTTTGTCATACCTAAATCGAGCTTTTAATTTTCATGCATTTAAATAGGCCTATGGTTTCATTTTCTCTTCATTTTCGTACTTTACAAATTAATAAAAAATTTGCGCATGTTTTCTAGTACATTTAACGGCACTGTGCTCTCATTTGGCCTACTTGTGCATTAAATTATAAAAAAAAAAAAATACATAGCCAGCCTATCATCTTGCGCCCTATTGTGATCTCGAATTGCAGAATATTTCAGTAGGCTGCATGCATTTGAGAGATGTTCTTAAATGTAATGCACATATGCATGCACAGTTTTGCAGTTTTAATCGTCATTTTGGTAATTGTGTGACTTAACTAGCAATGTATGCTCACAGTTTCAAGTGCAGTTTATTTATGAAGTGAGCGTGCGCCTCATATTCGCGTACAGTTGAAGAGCGTGCGCTGTGAGCACAGTAAAACCCTGACAGGACAGGAAAGTTTGTTTTACTGACATATAACAATATCTCATCAGACTGCAGTTCCCTGTTGTTCTACTGAAGCTCATTTGGCACCTGTATCTTTTCCGCGTCTGAAAAGTCTCCTATTTGTTGTGGTCGTAAAGAGATACGACCGTTCTGCATCTTAATAAGTTTTTAATAAATACATTTTTGAACTCATTAAAATGCTAAAAACCGTTAAATAAAAATGTTGCATTAATTATTTTTAATAACTAAGCTTTTGATTATTTACAACGTTTTATTAAAGAAGATTTTCACAGAATGATTTTGGCAAAATGGCGCCCCCTTATGTGTGGCGCCCCTATGCACTGCAAATACTGCATACCCCATTTTTGCTCCACTGAAAAGCAGTACACGTGAGGCAGTCTCATGTCAGAATCCTTCAAATGTATGAAACAGTACATGAGATTTACAACTTCGCCTACATTTTTGAATGTGCATCTGATGGACACTCTCCTATCCCAAAAAGGCCATGGGAGATGAGTGGTGAATTGACAGTGCCAACATGGCAGATGTAGTATGTCTGAATTACATTAATAATGCATGCATGCATACCATATAAAACATACTATTTTAATGGTCTTGAGGTAAGTTCATTATCAAACCTATCTTGCAGACTTTTGCTACGTGAAAGAAAGATATTTTCTGTGAATGTGCGTGACTAGGTGGGATGTTCAATCCTGCTCCTGGAGGGCCGATGTCCTGCAAAGTTTTGTTCCAACCCAAATTAAACTCACCTAAACCAGCTAATCAAGGTCCTCAGGATCACTAGAAAAATGCAGGTAAGTATGTTTGGTGCAGGATTTAGCTGAACTCTATTTGCAAACCAGTGTGTTTATGATTATGACAATACATTAAAATAATATGATAATTGTGCTGATTGGGGTGGGGTGGAGTAAATGATAATGAGCGACACCTGCGCTGCGCCACTCACCCTTCTCGAGTCCCACGTAGGAGCTCCGGAAGAATAACAGGAGGAGTGATGACAGTGAAGGACAAGAGAGGACCAGGCCAAAGCCACTAGAAGGCAAGCCTGCAATCTTTAGCCAAAAAAGCATAATGGCTAATGTTAACGCTTCCGCTTTGGCAGTACTTGGGAAAGGAGACCAGAGGCCGTTTTGTTTGATGTTAATGGAGGCGAGGCTTCACTACACTGAATAAACAGCTTTTTAGAGGAAACAGCTTATCATTGAATGAATCGACAACCTATTGGCTAATCTTCAACATGTTTTACACTATACAATACTTTTGGATGAAACTATTTATAGAGTTTACACTGAAAAAAAAGCTGTTTTATAAGAGAAGTCACTGACTTTTTGCGACAGGTGGGATTCAGCTTACAGTTTTTCTCATTTATTCCTATGGTATCCATAAACGACGATTGAATGTCGCACAACTCTGACTGAAATTCAATGACATCAAGGCTGTAATGTGATTAGTTATTAAAGCACCCCACTCGTCACAATAATAAATACCAGTTTGTAATATCAAGCAGCATATTGAAATGTTCTGTACAACTACAAATAATTGAAAACAAATGACACCTGAAAGTTACCAATGGTCACTCTTATGTTAAAAATAAGATGGATACAGTGCAACATAACAATAAGAATGACATGAGGGTGAGTAAATAATCAGAGAATTTTAATTTTGCTGTTAACTGTTCTTTAACCCTAGCTTTTAGAGTAAACAACTGCATGTGAAACATTTATTCTAATACTTGAATTTCATTATAGTTCACTTCAAAGGAGCTGCCCTAGCAGCAGGCTTTGATAAAACTGCCATTATGGACCGACTTACATTTGTGTGGCATAAAAAAGTTTACAGCACAGTAAATAATTTAGGAGCGGAGCACTTTGTAGAGTTTGAATATTTAATTAATCTTTAGGTAGCTTGCAACGTGAACTTTATTTAAGTGAACTCTCAGTATTGGATGTTTCTGCATGAATTCTGGTCAATTTAAGATAATGACCATACAATATTCCTGGTTATTTTTCATATTTACTCAAAGGTCCTCAATGCAGTGGCAGAGTGACACTGGGAAACGTTGATCCTCTACTGTCCTCTGTTGCCCTTGGATTATGCAATAGATATTAAGAATGTGCAGTAACGGAAAATGATTTTGGGCTATATTCAGCCGTTGTTCAATACAGTCATTCACTCTGAGATGGAGAAGACTATAAAAAATGTATGCTTTTCATTTCTTTCATGTCAAGGAGAACAGCTCTCCAAGTCCTGCAATTCGATTTTAGCATTTTGTTTCATCTGAGAGATTTTTCTTCATTTGACACAAATAGACTAACCAAATAATCTTTTCAAAACATCATATGTAGGTTTTAGTTTTTTAGGCCCACACCAAATGCCATTAAATGAGCTTTTAGACAAAACTTTTTCTTTCATACATTTAATTTTGCTTTAGACTAAGGGAACCTGAAAGGAGAAACTAGGTCACTGGTCAAAATGAAGAGAATACAGGTGCAACTCAAGTATTTCACATATAAACATGCAGCTTGAACCTTCTTTCACTGTGAGAAACATGATTAGCAACTGACTGTTTCACCTTCACAGCCCTCAGCCTTATAATAATTTTCTTGTCACGACAGATAGTTTGTCCCATAGCTGCAGTGTGTTTGAATATGTTATCCTGGGTGTTTGAGTATGCATGTTTGGTTTCCATGACGGATAGTTGCCTGCCCTTCTCACTGATGTTGCATCCATCAGCCAAAGGTCTTAAACTGGGCACTGGGCAGCAACCAGCTGTCTCTGCTGTCACTCAGCAAATGGTTAAAATAATGAAGGATTCAGAGCTGCCATAAACCTCAAGGCAATAAATAAATATCAGTTACCTTTCGAACAGTCTCTCCCATTGCGTGGCTGATGCTTTTGGGGAAACTCCTGTTAACTCTACTGAAGCCTGATACTGAAGCCTGACTTGTTCACGTTTGTGTAGCTGCACAAACCAATGGTGCTTCAACCCACCAAAAGGGGAGGAGCCGGCCTCTATATAAGCTGGCTCTGAGTGCCATTTCATCAGAATTTTTTTCCTTCAGCGACGAAAATCATCTCCTTGCTGACTCTGCAAGCAAGAAGCCGAAGAAGAAGCTCTTCTCAGCTTCCTGCTCGCCACCATAGAAGGAGCCCAGCAGTGGAAGATGCCAAAAGCCTTCTCTTGCGACCATCCAGCATTCCAAAGAGCAAATTTCTGAGCAATTTCCTGCAATGTTGTTGCAAGGCTGTGAGTATGGCTCATGCAGGGAATCCATGCACGATGCAGATGGGCGCAGTGAGTGCGTTGCCTGTCTGGGCAGCACCTACACAGAGGCTGCGCTCCCCCCACAATGCCTCGATTTGCCGGTGTGCTTCACACGTGAGGATCAGCACCCCTCGTCGACTGCAAGCAGCGTGATTTCCTTCGCCGCATCTGAGGAGGAAGCCGCCGTTGATGACTCCATGTCATTAACAGCTTCAGATGCTGAAGAGTGGGTGTGTTCCGGTGAAGAGCCCGAAACCCCACCTCTGACGCAGACAAGGCTGTGGAGGATTTCAGCCTGGCTTGGTCAACTCCGGAAGAGCCCGCCCACGGCCTCCTTGTCGAGTGGTATCTGAAGGGATGCCGTCAACATTCCTTCCGTCAATGGCCCACTCCATTCCTGCCAGCAGTTCACGAGGAACTCACCAGGACGTGGCTAATGGTGATATTATTTATATATTTAGGGATGCACTGATCTTAACTTTTCATGGCAGAATCCAATACAGAGTTTTTATGTACAGTATTTTATTTAAGCAAAAGACAAGAAAATTAAAATATGAGTGCATGAAGAATATGGTTAGCTGCTTTATTAGCCTATATTTTGATCTAAATTAGACTGTATAATTTTAAAACCTGAAGCAAAAACATAATGGTCTGACTTTAGCTTTGTGAAATTAGGCTACATAAAACATACCAAACAGCAGATGGGCTGAATGAAAATGCTAATTAATTCTGTGTCAGCAGGTGGCACTTAAGGAACAGCAGTGATCCATTGTTTCCTTGATTACCGCTGTAAACACTAAATGCATTATATAGAGGCAAGATGAAAGGAAAATACCATCTAAGCTGTTTCTTAAGACAGTCAGTTCCCCTCAGAGATACATTCATACTTCGCGCATTGTGAACAGCGAGCTTGCTCTGCCTGCAAATTTATTTTATCCTCTTTGCATCTCTGGCCTCTGTTAATGCCGTTTACAGACTGAAATAAAACAAAAAACCATCCGGTTCCAATTTATGGCCGATGGTCGATCGGTGCATCTCTGCTGAAATTAAAATATTAAACTGCTTTTATTTTGGTGGTTTGCTAGCAAATAAATAAATGCGCTGCATGTTTCCTGTTTCTGAAAACTGCAGCGCATAGGTATATTTATTTAATTAAATAAATATTCTCTGGAAGAGATGGTCTCTGTGCATCTGTGCCCTCCATCAGCCCTGGGGTTGAAAGCCCATGCAGCGCATCCATCTAAGCCCTGCAGGACTACCTCAGCCCTAGCAAACAGGGCTTATTCAGTGGCAGGCCAGGCTCGTTTAGCACTTCACACAATGGTGGTGCTTCAAGTGTTCCAAGCCAAACTTCTCCGCACCATGCACGAGACCGGCCATGGTTCTGATGCCTTTAGAGAGCTGCACACAGCGACTGACCTGGCTTTGCGCACTACTAAGGCCACTGCGCTGGCGATCGGCAAGGCCATGGCCAATTTGGTGGTGCTGGAGCGCCACCTTTGGCTGAATTCAATCGAGATCAGGGACGCTGACAAGGTCACCTTCCTAGACTCACCAGTATCTCCTAAGGGACTATTTAACCCTGTCGTGGATGGGTTGCCAAGCAGTTCACAGTGGCACAGAAGTCATCGCAGGCAATGCGTGTGTCACTTCCTACTGAAACGCTCCAGTGTGGAGGCTGGTTCAAGTCACCAGAAGGCTACCCCAGCACCAGCCTAAACCTGAGCCTGGGCTTCAGCAGCGCCCCCAGTCGGTGAAACGCTACCCGTTTCCAAAGCGCCAAGGTCCATGCTCCAGAGTGATGTTGGACCCTGCGTCACTTCCTACTGAAACGCTCCAGTGTGGAGGCTGGTTCAAGTCACCAGAAGGCTACCCCAGCACCAGCCTAAACCTGAGCCTGGGCTTCAGCAGCGCCCCCAGTCGGTGAAATGCTACCCGTTTCCAAAGCGTCAAGGTCCACGCCCCAGAGTGATGTTGGACCCTGAGCCTCAGAAGCCGTCATGATCCAGAAGCAGAAAGGAAGAGGAGAGGGTCAGTTCTTGCCAACACTGGAACAACTGCTGTGATAGCAGACCCACATACTCAAAAGAGCATTTCTCCTCTCCTCATTACCACGAATGTCAGTTCTCCGCCCCCGTGTGGCGAACTTACATTCGAAAAACTAGAATCACTTGCCATCCAGATTCAGGCTTGGAATGCTATCCCAAATGAGTCAAGTTGGGTTCTAAAAACCATAGAATGAGGTTAATCACTTCAGTTCTGTCATGACAACTGTCGGAGGGATTGGAAAGGTAATGTACATGACAACGTTAATGTATTTGGTCTTGCCGGAATAGATCTGCTACGCTGCTGCTGCTGTCAATACATCCACAAGATGCTGCTGTGAGCATGTAAGAAATATTGCTGCTGCTAATATAACATACATGAAATAACCCCCATATACCATACAGGAATCACCTCGTAACAGATCTATACAGGTGGAGCTGGGGAAGGTGGAGGGTTTTTGAAGCGAGCTGCAACTGCTACGGCAAGCACTAAGTCATATATTTGAATGTTGAGCAGCGAGCTCATTGGCTACCGATACGGGAGAGAACCAATCAGCTGTGCCATGTGACAATGATGTCATTAGGTCAGATTGAGTTAGACCTATTGGACTGCGCCATCTAGAGTTTCATGTCAGAACTCTGTATTTCTCTCACAGGCCACATCATTTCAGAAGGACAACAACGCTCATGTTCAAACTTCGGTACTAGACAACGAAACTCATGTTCTCCAATCTTAAGTACAAACACTGCTTGCAAAAGGAGCCGTGGAAGTACCTTTAGCGAACAGCGAGTCAGGTTTTACAGCCGCTACTTCCTCGTTCCCAAAAAAAGATGGCGGGCTCAGACCTATTCTCGATTTCATAAATTTGAACCACTCACTTATGAGATGGCCATTCAAAATGTTGACTTTGAAACAGATCCTCGCGCAAGTATGTCCTGAGGACTGGTTTCTGTCAGTGGATCTGAAAGACACTTACTTTCACATCCAGATAGCCCCCATCACAGACCATTCTTAAGATTCACATTTGAGGGAGTGGCCTATCAGTACACACATTTGGACTGTCCCTGGCCCCACACACTTTTACGAAGTGCATAGAGATGCGGCTCTTTCCCCTCTGAAACAGATGGGAATCCACGCTTTGATCTACATCGACGATTGGTTGGTTTTAGCCAGGACAGAACGGGAACTCATCGCTAACAGGTTGCTGCTACCAACCTATCGATTCTGCCCAAACAGAAGGAAGGTGGTCACAACAGATGCCTCCAACTCAGGTTAGGGAGCTCTGTATGAGGGCAGACTGGTGCCCGGCTCCTGGTCATTCCTGGTGCAGCATTTTCACATCAACTGCCTCGAGATGATGGTGCTTTTTCTGTCTCTAAAAACCTTCCTGCCAGCCTTAAAAAGGCACCACGCTCGGACAACATGATGGAGATAGCCTTTATAAATCACCAAGGCGGTCTCAGGTCATGCTCCTTTCACAAATTGGCTCGATGCCTTTTTCTATAGGCACAAGACAAACTCCTCTCACTCAGAGCAGTTCTTGTGCCGGGTAGACTGAACCGGGGCAGACATGCTGTCCAGGGACAAGGTAACTCCAGGAGAGTGGAGGGTACATCCCCAAATGGTTCAAATTATTTGGTCTGTCTTCGGGAGGGCAGAGGCGAATCTCTTCTCCTCACAAGACAACTTTCACTGCCCAATCTACTTTACGCAACAGTGAGATGCCCTGGCCCACGATTGGCCCAGTGCTCGCCTGTACGCCTTCCCCCTGGTTGCCCTGCTACCTCAGGTCATAAGACGGGTCAGGGAAGTCAGATGCTCAGTCCTCCTGGTGGCCCCACTCTGGAGGAATCAGATGTGGTTTCTCAAGTTGATTCAGCTGCTATCAGCAGCCCCTTGGCATATACCACTGAGGAAGGGCCTGGCTGGCCAATCAGTTGGTAGAAATGACTTAGTCATTAAGTTTCTTAGGGGAGCTTGGAGATTGAATTTTCATTGTTCTCATTCTGTGGCGACTTGGGACTTATCAATAGTCCTCAGTGCCCTTTGAGCTGCTCCAGTCGGCCAACTTGCGGCCCCTGTTGCTTAAGACCGCCCTCCTTTTGGCTTTAGCGTCGGTCAAGCGAGTGGGTGACCTGCAAGCACTGCCATGCTTACTGTCTTGAGTTTGGGTTTAACAACTGTAAAGTCATCCTCAAACCGAGACACGGCTATGTGCCGAAAGTGCTCTCCACTCTGTTTAGAGCACAAGTCATCACCCTTCTGGTGCTCCTTAATTCAGATGGTGAGCAGGGTCCCAATCCACTCTGGCTGGTGTAGGCTCTTAAAGTCTATGTTGAGTGCTCTGGTCTGTTTAGTCACTCAGAGCAGCTCTTTGTGTGCTTCGGACGCTGCTCTAAAGGGCTGCCGGTTACGAAGCAGAGATCTTGCTGGATAGTGGATGCTATAGCCTTGGTTTACGCCTCAGCAGGCTTGCAGTAACCTATAGGTGTGAGGGCCCACTCCACCAGAGGAATGGCCTCCTCCTGGGCTGGGTCCAGTGGGATTTCTATTGGTGATATTTGTGCAGATGCCGGCTGGTCGTCGCCGTCTACATTCACCAGGTTTTATAACTTGGATGTCCCTGCCCTGCAGGCACGGATTTTGTCTGCTTAAGTTGACCTAATCCCCTTATAAGTGGAGAAGGTTATGTTATGTAGTCCTCAGCCTAAACTGCTTGGGTCTCATGGTTAGTTCATGCTTACAGGAGCCCTCAGTAAGAGGCTTCGGGCCTGGGCTCGCAGAGCAGCTTCGTTCTGCACTTGTTTATAGCACGGCACTATTGGATGCATTCCCCAAAAGTGTCAGTGGACACAACTGGAGAGACTGTTCGAAAGGGAACATTCTGGTTACTAACGTAACTTTGGTTCCCTGAGATAAGGAAACGAGTGTTGCATAGGCTGCCGTGCTATAAGGCTGCACGCAAATCAATGACATCAGAATCAGTCGAAAGATTCTGATGAAATGGTGCTCAGAGCCGGCTTATATAGACACCGGCCTCTCCTCTTTTGGCGTGTTGAAGCACCATTGTTTCGTGTAGCTATACAAAGGTGAACAAATCAGGCTTCAGTAACAGAGTAAACAGGAGTTTCCCCAAAAGTGTCAGCGACACAACGCTCATTCCCTTATCTCAGGGAACCAAGGTTATGTTAGTAACCAGAACATTATTTTCAAAACAAGCAATCAGTATTGATATAAGCATTTTTTAAAAGACTGTGCTGTCATTATTTTTTTATTTGTGTATTGAGGTCTAAGTTTCACATTGATTTGAGTGTATAGCTACGTGCTGTAGTAATGTAAGCCTTTTTTTTAATAGAAGGGTATGTAGAAAATAATGGTACTCTCTGAAAAAGGCTACAGTATATCACCGAAATAACTGACCTGAAATCATTTTGTGTGTTCACAGCAGGCAGTCCATAAATGGAAATGTGGAAGCTGAGAGCAAACTTTATGGGTTTTTTGGAGGGTGCGAAATTTATCGACAACAGCTTAGCCAAACATTAAAAGGAATATGAAGACAAGGGGAAATAAACAGATCAAAAAGTGATAGGTCCAAAAATCAAGCAAAGCTTTTCATCTTCTAATTGACAGGTAACGTATCAGGTATAATTGCTCTGTCATCACTGTAAAAAGAGAAGTGTCTATGTCTGTCTGAAGTTTTATAGTGACCATACAGTTTTATAGTTATAACAGTGACCACTAATTTTTTTTCAGAGGCCTTAGTTCTGGAAACATTTTTCCCATTTATTTTTGCCATATGGATTTTCAAAAGTATTAAATAGTTATAAGCCTTGATCTAAAGCAACCAACTATGAGGTGAATCATAAGATACAAGACTGTGTACTAATGTGGGAAAGAACTACTGTACAATCCCATGAAGCATTCCGAAGAGCAGAATCTCATAACAACAAATGTATAGCATTTATATATATATATATATATATATATATACATTGCCAAAATATGAGACAGAATACAAATATTTTAATAGTTTGAGTGTCAGGAGACTGATTAATTTTCATTACTTCATGGGAGTGGACAGACGCTAAAGTGTTCTTGTGGGACAATTATCTTTTTGTGATTCTCTGATTGATGGACATTTTTTGCAGAATAATGGGTAATATATATTTTTTACACTAGGAATTCCACTGAAACATGATAAAAAAAACAAAAAACATTTAAATAATTCATGCTAATGGCTTCAACAAAACCATATTTCAATGAATAACAACCCTGTAGCTCACAGTAACTCTAACTTACTCTAACTTAGTCTTATCATTAAAAATCAATTCCCCTATAAAGAAAATGAATGGGATTTTTATTTCTGGACTATTGCACTCTATAACAATGTGTTTGCAATGTATGTAATTTTCTGTTCTGTTATTTTTCTTTCTATTTGTTAGTACTTTATATTTTATACGTCTGCAGCACCTTGTGTTGATAGATTCTGTGTTGCTAAAGTAAAGACATTTTCTTGAATAAATAATTCAGTGCTCATTGACTGTGTAAATTTGCTCATGTGAAAATTGTGCAGACAAGAGGCAAACAGTATGATACGATCTGGTACAAATAGTTGTAATGTGCATTTGCTTGTCTTTAATAAATGCAATCAACACTGTAAACTACTGGGGCAACCTCACCTGTCAGAGCACATGGTATTCTTTATTCAAAATAAGCAGTAACTTTAGGCAAAAGATGTTAATCATTTTATCAGTTTGCTTTGGCAGCTGTGCCACCAGCTAACATGTCTTGCATCGTTGCAGCTGACTTCTGTGCTGAAGATTATGTTCATAATGGGAAGAATGCAGTGGGCTGAGATTGGTTTTAAAGGGGTGGTTTACAGTTTTTTTTCTAGGCTTGATTGTGTTTATGGGGTGCAGTCTAACATGTGTTAATGCTTCGTTTAAAAAAAAAACATAATTGTTTCACATAATTTACCTTAATTTCACACCGTTTAAAAAAAAACATTATTTTTCACATAATTTACCTTTATTGTCCCTTCTCTGAGAAATGCGCTGATCATTTCCTGCTTTTATGAAGCCCCGCCTTAGAAATAGGCGATGGGCTCTGATTGGATAGCTAGCCCAGTGTGTTGTGATTGGCTAAACCGCCTCTAGTGTGCATCTAAATGTCCCGCCCCTCACCTCAGCGGCATGTGCTCCGGTTGTATTGTAAACAATGGCGTTGTTAATATCGCTTTTCAGTTTGAGCCCGAATGAGAAGCAGAGGATATTATTGAAGAGGATCGTGCAGAAACTCTGCAAGCGCAGCTTTTAATGGTAGGCCTATGTTTTTGGTTTGTTGTTGTCTCATACTTTAGATACACTGTTATTTGTAAATGCTACTGCTTATGTTAAATTTTAATATACACTTTTATCCGATTAAGTTTAATATGGCAACTGCACACGCGTCCAGTTTAACACTTCTCATAGCTATGTGAAAATAAGTGTATAAATGGAACAGTTCATTGTTGGAGCTGAGCTGAATGAGAGAGAGAGAGAGAGAGAGAGAGAGAGAGAGAGATAGAGAGAGAGAGAGGAGAGAGAGAGATGACAGTTGTGTGTGCAAGCAGGGGAAGCGAGGAACAGTATAAGAACCGCTGCTTTAGAACATTGATTTTTAAACTTGTGAATCCATTAGAATAATTAGAAGACAGAATCGCGATTCATATATAAATAGATTTTTACGTGCACCTCTAGTTTTCTCTTCATCTTCTCTAAAGCAGTGCAGCATGGCCTCGCCCCCTTTGCTGCATTTTCCCGAGAGTGGGGTTTATCTGGGTTTGTTACGTCACGAACCCGGGAAGTAACTTGTTGTAGTCCCTACCAGCCGTTTTTGTAGGCATTAAACAAAAATTTTAAAAGACGATATCTCCGTTTGCAAGGAACTTTCAGCTTCGTAACTTTGCAGATATTGTTTATGCTCAAACAGCAACATTACATACTAACTAACGTTAAAAAAGTGAAAACGCAATCAACTACCCCTTTAACATCCTCTGTTTTTTCTCCAGAGGCAGACAGATTGCATACTTTATCAGGTGACTTTTCCTCTTTGTGGGAGCTTAGAGTGACATTTTTATCTGTTTTTTCCCAAGGTTAGAGACGAGTGATGAAAGGTTTCCTTTCTACCCCAAGGCCTGGAATTAGAGCGCTATAAGTCCAGATACAAATTTCTCAGACTGAGTTTCAATTTTAAAAACATGACAAAACCTTTACATCACTGTAAGTTAGGCCTGTTTAAATGGACACAATGCAAAAATTATCATACTTTTGAGTACACTGTTTGTCAGTGCACATGTAATCAACACATATTTATTTTGACATATTAACAGGTTACAGTATTCACAATGCCTGCATAAACAGCACAGTACTGTGTAGTAAAAGTGCAATTCACGAGTTCGCACTTTCTTATAATTAATAAAGGGTTATGCGTATTTGGCGTGCTGTCCAGGGAGAGGGCTCCGAGCTTGGCAAGACTCCCGAGCCCGGGGCACCCCCCCCTGTCCGGGGAGAGGGGTCCGAGCTCGGTGTTCAGCCCGGCCTAAAAACGCTCCCCCCGAATGCTTCTCCCCGTGCTGGGGTAGAAACTATGCTGAAGGTGCGAGGTCGGGGTGGCGGAGGGATGCTGAAAGTCAAGAGATAACGAAGGTAGGGCGTACTTGGTTATTTATGGGAGTTTTCTTTTGCGCCGATTGGATACATGGTGTAATCACTAATGATGAACTGGCCGTGTTAATTATCCGTGCATGCTCCTCCCGAAATTTGTTTGTAAACATCACTTAAGGTTCAATGCTGAGTCTTTTTTTTTTGTGAACTTCAGCATGTGTTATGTGTTTTTAAATGGCCAATGACCATATCTAAAAAGCAGGGTGGCTCTTGAATTACTTCATATCTATCTCTCTCTCTCTCTCTCTCTCTCTTCTCTCTCTCTCGCTCTCTCTCTCTCTCTCTCTCGCTGTCTATTTATTCAGGTTTTTAAATTTTTTTTTTTTTTACAAATACAGGCTTTTATGAAGCAATTAAAAATAATGGAGTGAACTACAGAGTTTAAGTTGAGTTTGATGCAAGTTACACATGCAGTACACACAAACACTTTATTTTCAGTAAATCTGACTGAATCAAGGAGATTTAAGCAGTCACTCTAGGGTTCAAGGTTGGACATGTTCTTGCTTCTCATATCTGTTCACAAAAAACAGCTGTAAAAATCAAAGCAATATTTTACAGCAGCAGGCTGTTTTTCTAATAATTCAGCATATTGCTATAAACTGCAATGCATTCTGGGGTCGCATGACGTTTGACGCAAATACAGTATATTGCTGTAAATTTCAAATATAGCCTACAGAGGTATGGCATCTTCAACAGTCGAGATTCTTTTTTTTTTTTTTTTTTTTTTTTTTTTTGATTTTTTTTTTTTTTTTTTTTTTTTTTAGTTTTTTTTTTTTTTTTTTTTTTTTTTTTTTTTTTTTATTTTTTTTTTTTTTTTTTTTTTTCTTTTTTTTTTTAGGGAGCGGTAAGAGGAGTGATTCACAACTGTGACTTATTTCATTCTTTTTAATGTTTGGTAACTGTAGTAGTATATGTAGGCATCTATGTAACATAGATACCTACATATACTACTGCAGGCATAGACTATGTTCACGGTTCATATTGGTAACCCCTGATTCACTCATCCTTCATCCACGTGCCGCGAAGGAGTCTTGCGCGGGGTTTCAGCAGCGCGGTTACGGTAGGATTTCACACATTCCCTCAGCGTTATAGCGGCTACACTCTTAAAAATAAAGGTGCTTCACGATGCCATAGAAGAACCTTTTGTCTAAATGGTTCTACAAAGAACTTTTAACATCTGAAGAACCTTTCTGTTTCACAAAAGGTTCTTTGTGGTGAAAAAACGTTCTTCAGATTACAAAAAGGTAAGAAAGAGATGGTTCTTTAAAGAACCTTTGACTGAATGGTTCTTTGTGGAACCAAAAATGGTTCTTCTATGGCATCGCTTGAAGAACCTTTTGAAAGCACCTTTATTTTTAAGAGTGTATGGGCAGAAAATATCTGAGTTCCTACGTTAAGAATTGCATGCTTCAATGCCAACAGCTGTGATTCACGGGAAATTCGTGTTGATCAGCACACTTTGTTATGATTATTTTATGGTGTAAATCAAATTTGCATTGGCAGTCATCTGGCATTTAACGATGCACTGAGAATTTTGCTCAAGCTCCCAAGGTGGACCAGTGCTAGTCAGATGTTTGTATATAATACTCTTCATGCTGTGTTAAGGAAATATGTGTATAATTTTATGTGTCGATTGAGTAATTCAAGAAATTCAATTATAATGGTTCTAAGTGATCCTACATTAAGTGATACTAAGTACTCCTCCTGGTATTGGAAACGCTGGAATTAATGTTTATATGTTTTTAAATAATGTTTTGGCATGTACATTTATGTTTGTATTGTCTTGTATTTTGTTACTTTTGTGGATATGGACCTAAGAGTCTGAAATAAAGGAGTGATGATGATGATGATGTTAACACGGGCACCGAAATCTTTATCTGACTGTATTTGTCATCCCTCTATATCTGTCTCTGGCTGCATCATTATGTTTTGTAATATGTCCAATATATTGTCCTCTTTGTTCTTTTTAATATTTCTAGCCACTCTTTGCATCCTGGGATGGAGCTGCACCTGGAGCTGAACTGTTCTCCTATTTTTGTTCATAAGTTTTGTTGGACTCACTTGGGGCCTTGATATTTGGCCATGTTGGACTGTTCATGAAGTGGTTCATCAGTGTCTTTGTGGTTTATAGAACCATTTTATTATGACCATGTTGGTTAACTTGAGGTTTTAAAGTCATGCAGGGTTATGTTTTAAGTAATTTAAAAATGTGTAATTTCATGTCCAATTTATTTTGTAATTTAAAACAATACCAAATACACGGTTTCATTACATTTCTTTCATGCACATTTTAAAGTTATATATTAAATACATTTTGACCTGTTTTTCAAGATTAAGAAGTGTCAAATTAATTTTTGTTTTGTGAAATAATAGGGTGAATTAAGTTATTCATTATAAAACACTTTATGCACTTAAATATTGTTTAAAGCTTATGAAATTAATGAATAATTTAAATTTAAAATTCAGCTGTCAGTCATTATTATTCATTAATATTATAACATACACACATTAAAGTAGTTTGCCGTAAAAAATACAGCAATTTTAAAAATACTGTAATCAGGAAATGCAGGAAAATGCTGTAAATTAAATTACAGCAACTCAACTGTAAAAATGACAGTAACCGGCTGGAAACCCTGCTGCCAGTATTTTAGTGTAAAATTTACAGGTGATTTTTTTTACTGTGAGATTTAAACCATTTTATATTTTATGCTTTTTATTAAAGGTAAATTTCAATTTAGTATTTTTTTTTCTTTAAATATTTTAAGAAATGCTTAACTCTCATAGAGAGATTTTTATTCTCTCTCTTCCCGCTTCATGCACCACACAAAAACACAAAGTGAATGTGAATGTATTAGTGAGGCAGGTGTTAACCCAGGACAACAAGAGCACATGTGGATAGATATTAATCTTTAACATGGAATAAAGTAGAATAGCCTGTGTTTACTACTGACCAGATCCCAACAGGAAAATAGACCTTGGCTCTGGCTGAATGAACTGGAAAAGTAAGGACTTTTTTTTGGTTTCTTTTTCACCCCCAAGACTACAGGATAAATAAAGTGTTACATTCCTGTGAGATCAGGATTGATTTATAGAACCACTCTGTTTACAGAGTTTTTCCAAGAGCATTTATGATCACTGGATATAGATGCCAGAATTTGTTTACAGAGTGCGATGAATGACACACAGTGTATGAAATAACCGGTGATCTTCATCAGCAACTACATGTGCATCAAAGCAACTCACTAATACACTTTTTCATGAAATATAATATGTCTCACGTTGGGATGCACTTAATGCTAAACCAGATGTTAAGGTATTTATTGTCTGGAACTGATGCCTTAAATATACAGGCAGCTTGTGAATCATAGTCAATCCTTCCTCTGCTGACCCTCAGGACAAGACAGACTAATGCTCAACATGAGTTGGCTTTCAACTAATCCTCTGGCTGTTGATCTGAAGGCCTGCAGGGAGCAGTGTTGTGCACACTGTCTCTCTGCCAGAGATCAAGCTTCCCAAATCAGAATGTGCCTAAACCCCTCTATATAACCCTATTCTGCCTACAGGAATAATTCCCATTATCTGTGTCACTCTGAAAAAGTAAAGTTGGAAATCCTGCAACATTCCACCCAATCGAGCAAGCATGGATAGCCATCAATATTTTTGGACCATTTTCCCCAGAAGAGAAGAGTTGTACATTTTAAATTCTTAAATATATTTTGGGGGTATGTTAGCATATGTGTGGAATCAAAGCTAATATTCTGTACATAAAGTAAAAGCCCCAAAAAAAATCAAGTTTTTTAAACAGCAATTCTTAAGCATTCATGACAGGCTGAGCTGTGTGACACCTTCAAATGCACTTCTTGAGTGTCTCATCCACCTGCATGGAAATTCCTCTCAAGACAAGAGACTTTCAGCATTTAAATGTAGAAGCAGATAATGTCTGTTATTTCCAAGACAATTTGCCCCTCCAGACCTACTGGAAGCATCAGTCAAGTCAGTCAAGCTAGACATTTAAGACAAGGTCTACAGGCCATTAATTAAACCCTGAACTGAAAAACTAGCCTGGTCTCAATTGATAGGCAGGGACGTCAATAGACTTTCGCAAAATTATTTTGATGACAGATCATTTTAATTTTTCAATTTAATAT
Source organism: Sinocyclocheilus anophthalmus (assembly GCA_018155175.1). NCBI lineage: Eukaryota > Metazoa > Chordata > Actinopteri > Cypriniformes > Cyprinidae > Sinocyclocheilus > Sinocyclocheilus anophthalmus. Next base: position 3,786 of record JADLZN010001500.1, on the reverse strand, counting down.
CTGCTTTCTTCAAAATATAAACATATATTAACATTACTCAATCGACCACATTATATCGTATTATTTAAAATATATATACAGTGTACAGTGGTGTGAAAAAGTGTTAGCCCCCCTCCTGTTTCTATGTGTTGCATGTTTGTCACACTTAAAAGATTCAGATCATCAAACATATTTTAATATTACACAGATAATGCAAGTAAATACAAAATGCGGTTTTTAAATGATTATTTATTTTATTAAAGGAAAAAAGCTGTCCAAACATACCTGGCCCTACATGAAAAATTAATTGCCCCCTCCTGTTAAATCATGAAAGAACTGCAATTAACCACATTATTTTAGAAAGCTGAGTTAAATTTCACTAGCCACACGCAGGCCTGATTACTGCCAGACCTGTTGAATCAATAAATCACTTAAATAGAACCTGTCTGACAAAGTGAAGCATGCTTAAAGAGCAACACATCATGCCGCGATCTAAAGAAATTCAAGAACAGATGAGAAACAAAACAGTTGACATGTATCAGTCAGGAAAGGATTATAAAGCCATTTCATTTGCGAAACATGGTCAGAGCCATTATCCACAAATTGAGAAAACTTGGAACAATGGTGAACCTTCCCAGGAGAGGCCAGCCTACCAAAATTACTCCAAGAGCACAACGACGACTCATCCAAGAGGTCATAAAAGAACCCAGAACAACATCTAAAGAACTGCAGGCCTCACTTGCCTCAATTAAGGTCAGTGTTCATGATTCAACAATAAGAAAGAGACTGGGCAAAAACTGCATCCATGGGAGAGTTCCAAGGCAAAAGCCACTGCTGACCAAAAAGAACACAAAGGCTTGTCTCTCATTTGCCAAAAAATATCTTGATTATCCCCAAAACTTTTGGGCAAATATTCTGTGGACAAATATTCAAGCAACACAGCATTTCATAAAAAGAACATCATACCAACAGTCAAACATGGTGGTGGTAGTGTGATGATCTGGGGCTGCTTTGTAGCTTCAGGACCTGGACGACTTGCCATAATTGACGGAAACATGAATTCTGCACTCTATCAAAAAAATCCTGAAGGAGAATGTCCGGCCGTCAGTTTGTGACCTCAAGCTCAAGCGCAATTGAATTATGCAGCAGGACAATGATCCCAAAAACACCAACAAGTTCACCTCTGAATGGCTCAAGAAAAATTAAGGTTTTGGCGTGGCCAAATCAAAGTCCGGACTTAAATCCGATTGAGATGCTTAAACAGTCCATTCATGCTTGAAGATCCTCCAATGTGGCTGAATTAAAACAATTCTGCAAAGAAGAGTGGGCCAAAATTCCTCCACAGCGATGTGAAAGACTCATTGCCAGTAATCGCAAACACTTGACTGAAGTTGTTGCTGCAAAGCGTGGCACAAACAGCTATTAGATTTAGGGGGCAATTACTTTCACGTAGGGCCAGGCAGGTTTGGAAAGCTTTTTTCCCTTAATAAAAGAAATCATCATTTAAAAAATGCATTTTGCATTTACTTGCATTATCTCTGTGTAATATTAAAATTTGTTTGATGATCTGAATCTTTAAGTGTGACAAATATGCAAAAAATTAAAAAAAAAACAGGAAGGGGGCAAAAACCTTTTCACACCATTGTATATATATCTATATATATATATATTATATTTATATATATATTTATATATAAAATACAGTGAGGAATGACAGGTACCGAAACTAAACTAGGCTATATTTTTTTTTTATTATAAAGAACAAGGAATGATGATATTTTGATGGTGTGTGTTAATATCGTAGTCTTATAAGAAAAATACACTCGACAGATTTTCAGAAACTCAGAGTGGATGATATGGGCTCGACACTCATTGCAACATGAAGCTGAAAAACCAATCTACACTCATGCAACATGAAGCAGAACTTGTTTCCTGATCTTTCATCTGTGCACGTGACTGTCGTCCACACTGCACATGAACATGCAATTTTAATGTTGTTTCATGGAGTGCAGCTGTGTGAGGGGTTATATCCCAAATCTCTTTTATGTTTGACACAAAATTGATTTAAGCCAAGAAGAGCCATCCATGATTACACTGCAAGTACAGACAACATGATAAACCAGAAGTGGCCATAGCAGAGAGCTGATTTCTACTTGTTATATGATATATTTTTTGCAGAGGGAGTTGCTTTAAGTGTGTGGGCCATGTTAAGCCATGTTACTGTATATACTGTAGATATAGATAGATGTGTGTGTGGTGTGAATATATACGAAGATAAATATATATACTATAATATATATATATAGATATATATAAACTATAGATATAGGTCTCCACTATATTTGCAGCCGCTTGGTAAACTATGAGCAAAGTGCTGTAAAACAAACAAACAAACAAAACAAAATCGAGAGAGAGCCAGCACAGCCAGCAGGCATTGATCAGAATCAGAATCAGTTTTATTCACCAAGTGTGCGCAAAAACCCACACAAGGAATTTGTTGTGTTTTTTTAAGAAGCTCTTGGTACATACATGCATGCATACATACATATATACATACATATCTGACATGAGAACAGACATTTATATAAGCCTTATGGTTATATAAAACGTCATAATAAAAGGTTTATGAATCTGGAACAGAAGATGGGGATTGTACAGATTTGGCATATGTTTACTCTATATATAGGCGCTGTAGCCAAATATGCATATGGTAGTTTCTATAGGTACGTAAGAGAGCTCAATAATTAGAGATGGGGAATGAATTACAGAACACAGGTAATAATTCCCGTGTTAGCTGTTTAGGCTGGAGATGGCATGGGGGAAAAAAACAGTTTTTATTCCTAGATGTTTTAGTGCACAGAGATCCGTAGCGTCTGCCTGAGGGGAGATGTGCAGACAGGTTGTGTCCGGGTTGAGAGGGGTCTTTGATGATGTTTCCTACCCATTTCTTTACTCTGGAGTTGTACAAGTCCTGAAGATTGGACAGGTGCACACAGCAGTTATCCTTTCAGCTGTCCTAACAGTCTGTTCCAGTCTTCTTATATTTGATTTGCTGGCTGACCCAAACCAGAGAGTTATAGAAGAGCACAGAACTGACTCAATAACAGCTGAGTAAAACTGTGTTATCTGCGCCTGTGGCAGGTTGAACTTTTTCAGTTGACGAAGGAAGTACAACCTCTGCTGGGCCTTTTTCACGATGGAGTCAATGTGAGTGTCCCACTTAAGGTCCTGAGAGACTGTGGTGCCCAGGAACCTGAATGACTCCCCTGCAGCCACAGTGCTGTCCATGATGATGAGTGGGGGGAGTGCAGGGGGTTTTCTCCTGAAGTCCACTATCATCTCCAGTTTTGAGCGTGTTCAGCTCCAGGTTGTTGAGACTGCACCAGACAGCTAGCTGCTCGACCTCCTGTCTGTAAGCTGACTCGTCTCCATCCTGGATTAGGCCGATGACTGTAGTGTCATCTGCTAACTTCAGGAGTTTGACAGAGGGGTCTTTATGACGGGGTGAGGTCATTGTTAAGGGAGATACAGTGGTGGATAGAACGCAGCCCTGATGAGCTCCGGTTGCTGATGGTGCAGTGTTTTATGTTTTTTCCCATCCTCCTAAGCTGCTTCCTGTCTTTCAGGAAGCTGGTTATCAGAATGAATCAGAATCAGAATGAGTTTTTATGAGTTTTTATTGCCAGGTATGTTTCCACATACGAGGAATTTGTTTTCGTGACAGAAGCGTCCACAGTGTAACAGAATGACAGTGACAGAACAAAAAAACACAGATAAAAAAATAAAAAATAAATAAAAAAAAAAAAA